>JARYGA010030151.1:0-45053 GCA_030545235.1 Helianthus tuberosus | reverse complement strand
CAGTAATCGCTGATTGTCGAAAGACATAAAACTGGTTAAGTTTGTGAACTTTCATAACTTTGCTGAAAAATCACTGTGATTGTGCATTTCATTTTGCAAAGATTTAAACTTGTTTTATTTTTTTTATTTTGTTTAAGCATTGGACATCCTTTGCGTATACGTGAGTATCGACCTGGATGTTATTGCCTAAACGTTCTGCTTTATTTTCTTTGGTGTTTCGTTTAAGCTTTGGACCTCCTCTGCGTATACGGAAGTATCGACCTGGTGGTTAAAGCCTAAACAACTTCAACTTATTTTTATTTTCTTATTTTGTTTAAACATTGGACTTTCTCTGCGTATACGGAAGTATCGACCTGATTGTTAATGTTTAAACATTCTGCTTTGTTTTTGCACAAATCACAGTTGATAAAAGTTTAAAGGCATTACTTGAGATTGTGTATTGCATGATAAGGGGATATGCTGAGATTGTGGGGTCCATAAGAATTTAGTGCAAAATTAATATACCTTAACGTATCGGTAAGCATTTCAAAAGTTTTTAGATTGAGTTTAAGTGGACAACAATATCGTCAATCTACGTGAATCGTTTAAATCTAAAATGTTTAAAGCTTAACGGTGTTGGTGATTTGTCTCAAAAACTGATATGATCCTCTTACACAAACTCACAAAAAATATTGTCTGTAAATATTTCTTTACTGCATTTCATTTACTTTAAAAAATCCACAAAAAGATTTTAGTGTGTTTTAGCATAAATTTTGAAAAATACAAAAAGATTTTCGACAACTGATGTTGGAGAGCTGATTTTCCAAATTCCAAGTGTTAAACTTGATGAACAGGTTTAGGAAAGAATGAATGAAAAAGTTGTATTTTCAAGTGGTTATCAAAGATTAAATCATTTTTGAATGATACCTGCAAGTGGTTTCTAAATTTGTGAAACTTATTTTTGGGTAGAGATCTGTGCAGGTTAGCCAGGTTCCGATACCTGAGTTAGATGAGTACCAGGTTACGACCTAAGAACCTGTGGAAAATGAATTCCAGACTGCGATCCCAGCTTAGCGAAAGGGGGAGTCTGAGGACATTGAGATGGAGTCTGAAGATAGTAGAGCCAGATTCAGATCCTAAAGGGCACGAGAAAGAAAGAGATTGATTGTGGATGCTTACAATGGAGAATTTTTGGAGAGAGCGAGCAGACTGATAAAGACTGAAGGTTTGACAACCGAAGACTCGACACTGAAGACTCGTCAACATTCGAGGGGGAGTCTGTTGGTGCATGCGTCTGTCGACTTCGTCTTGTATCGAGTCTTGTATGTATTTAGATAGATCAAGGCACGGAATATGAGGAAAATATCAAAAATAGGGTGAATGGCATGTTCAAGCGAAATTAGAACATGTGATTTCGCTTGAAAGTGACATGGCACATTCAAGCGAAATTAAGTTTCTAATTCCGCTTGAACCTGTTTCCGCTTGAGAACATGATTTCGCTTGAGGACTGTTCAAGCGAAATCAGAACCCTATATATACCCTTATGCCTGATTTCATTTGTAACGGTTCCGGTCAGTGTAACGAAGTACTGCCGAAGTGTCCACAGGCTTGTATTTGATCTGAAATCAATATACGGACAGTTAAAAGTGTGAATCTTGCTGAATTGAACTTAGTACGATTGTTTCCGCCACTCGTATTGAGATAAACTCTTCTGATCGACTCGTTCGGGTCGGAAAACGATCCTACAAGACGTCTCGAACGCGCTTTTGCGCGAACGACACGTTAAAGTAGTGTAAGCTACCTTAATGGGTCGCAATGGGTCGAAAGCACTTAGGTTAGGTTTCGATTTAGAATGTAGGCTTTGTTAAACCGTGGCATATGAGTTCTGTTGGTGCACAAATGTCTCGTCTTTATCGAGTCTTATGTCTAGATAGGATAATCTAGTGCTCAGGAGGTTAGAAATTAGGGTTTGTTTGTGTGTAAATGTGTAATTTCGTTTGAAAGTGACATTGACCAGTTCAAGGGAAATTAACATTGTAATTCCGCTTGAAACGGGCAGTGGCAGCTTCAAGCGAAATTACCCACTCTATATATACCTGAGCCTAGTGTGTCATTTGGAATGGAATAACTTTGAGATTTCAGAGCCGAGGTGCTGACCGTTTGTCAATTGATCTGTAAAAAGCTTTGGAATCAATTAAAGAAAGATAATTAAGAGGAATTAAGCTGTTTTAACGTCAATTTCACTGATTCCGCCTTTGATATTGATGATAAACTCTTCTGATTGACTCGTTAGGGTCATACGACGATCCAACAAGTGGTATCAGAGCTCAGGATGAAGAGTTTATACCAATTCAGCTTGTTTTCATCACTTCTACACCTTCTTTTCTGAATTGAACAAGATTTAACGGACAAATTGGACTGATTTTCACATATATCTTGTAAAACACTGTTTTAAAGAACCCTTGAAAGAATTGGACCAAAATTCAATCAAAATCCAGGTCAATTTGACAAAATGGTGGCCGACAGGATGATGTCATCCTAATTCCGCTCGAAATTGCCTTGTCATTTCGCACGGAATTAGCCTTTGTGGTTAATTCCGCTTGAGATTGTTGTTTGTTTCACACGGAATCACTAATTCCGTTTGAAAGTGCTGTTATTTCACACAAAATCAGTAATTCCGTTTGAAAGTGTTGTTGGTTCACATGAAATTACTAATTCCGTTCGAAACTGCTACTGATTTCACACGAAATCAGATTCCGTTTGTAAGTTTCAAACGAAATTAGCTATTCCGCACCAAACCTGATTCCGTTTGAATTGGGTATTTCGTGTGAAAAGATATTTCGCTTGAAAAGGCTTATTTCGCTTGAAAGCTTATTCCGTTTGAAAAGCTGATTTCGCTCGAACTAATTTTGTTTGAAATTGTCAGTGTTAAAAACCAAAATTTTTCTAAGTGTTTGTTGATTGTTTTAGATACTTGAAGTTGGATGAGTTCATGAATCCGTTCTGTGATGTTTTTGCTTTTGCTGTAAATGGTGGAGATGATACTTCAAACAACACATCAAACAACACAAATGAGAATGCTCCGAGTGCGAGAAAAACTCTTTCAGAGGCATTAAGTGTGGAGAGTGCTTATAGGACGTACAACAAACCTCCCAAGCTGATGGCGATTGAAGATTACAATAAATGGGCTAAAAAGTTTGAAGAATGGCTAAAAGCATTTGCATATCCAAGTTGGAAGATGTTGAAGAATGGTTTCGTTATGGGAAGATCGGATTTTGAAAATTTGACAGAAAATGAGGAGATAGATAGATATGTTGCTGAACAAAAGTGCATTGCATTGATTCATCAGTCTGTGAGAGACGATATAATAGCGTTGATTGAGTACACAAATTCAAAAGATCTATGGGAGAAATTGAGAATAAAATGTGAGGGTAGTGCTGAGATAGTAAAAAACAAAAAGAAGTTGTTAAGAAAAGAATTTGATCTATTTGGCTGTTTGAAAAATGAATCTGTATCTAAGATGATTGAAAGATTTGGACATCTGAAGATGGAGCTGGCAAGACATGGAATCATTTATTCTTGAGAAGAATTGGTTGACAAGCTGTTTGACTCGTTGGCTGATGAGAAAGACTGGCAATACCTTGCTTTGATGCTGAAGAATACAATCGAGTCAGAGAAACTGACGGTTGATCTGTTAATTGAAAGAATGGAGAGTCATGAGTTGGAGATCAAGAAATCATTCAAAGTCAATCATTCCTCATATCAGCAGAATGTTGAGTTGTATTACATATGAGATATGATACCGAAGAATGTGTCTCCTAAGACAACTTTCTCAGCTGGAAGTTCTAACACGTCAAATCAAGAAAGCTCAAGCAGTGGTTTTCATAGCGGTTCATCATCAACAACTCCAAGTCAATCTGTTCCAAAGAATCTGTTTCAATGTAATATTGCTGTGGATCTAAAGAATGCACAAAATTTCAGTGAGGAATCTGCAAAACAGCAAATGGTGTTTTTAGCCTCTGTTCTAGAGTCGTACGAGAGCCTTGTTGCGGGCAAGATCGGAAACACTAACCTCACCAAGGAGGATTATGATCAGATCGACCCAGAAGAGATGGAGTTGGTCGATATCAGATGGTGTATGGCTAGTGCAGTCAGATTATAGGCAGACATTCTATTGGTGGACCTTCCACCAAACTGGGTTTTGATAAATCAAGAGTCACGTGCTTCAGATGTAAACAAAAGGGACATTTTAAAAGAGAGTGTCGAAATGCACCTGCTGATGATACTGCAAATCCATTCAGAGAGGATTACTACAAAAGAGCAATCTATCATCAGAACAAATCTGAACCTCCCAGAATGAAACAGCTTGAAGATACCCCCAAAGAAAAATCAAGAGCTCTTGCTGTTATTCATGATGACGAGGGATACGATTGGAGTGATGTGTTACCGGAGGAGGATGCAGTAGGCTATGCGTTTGTAACAAAAGCTATTCCTTTCAAAGATAGTAGAAACGAAGAAGAGAAATACATCAACAGGAAGGCGAAAGCCATAGACAGGATGATTAGAATGTCTCGTATATACAATGAAGCAAAGATGGCAAAAAGATGGGATGCTGATAGAGAATGTTACCTAGACCCCAATGGTAACATAGCTGTTGATACAAAGACCGTTGATGTAGAACTCTCACCAAACAAGTTGCTAAAGAAGAAGAAGCCTTACAGAGAGAATGGTGGGGAGGAGGAGAAGCTGAAGAAAAAGAAAAGGAAAAAGAGTTGCAGTAAAAGAAAATTGATGACGGGATTATTGACACATCACAAGAGTTTACTGCTGGAAAATTTGAAGAAGATGGCTGACAAAGTGTTTGCTGCAAAAGAGCTAGAGGTAGTTTCTGGTTCTAGCACTGAGTCTAAAAGCAAGGTCAGTCAGAATGATGCAATTAATGAGTCAGGTAAGAAAGCTAAAACAGAGAGCGACTGCAAAAATTGCATGAAAGACTGCAAGGTTTGTAGCACAATTGCTTACTTCAACGGTGAAAAAACAGAAAAACTGACAAAAAGAGTCAGAGACGTTGAAGATCAGATCTTAAACCGTGACAAAATGTTAAAAGCTTCAAATGATCGAGTAAAAGAATTAACGGAGAAAATCGAAAATGATAAATTGAAGTAGAAAGAATTAGGAAAGAAAACGAAAAGCTAATTCTTGAAAATCGTCAAGTTTCAGAAAATTTTGAGAAGCTAAAACGCACGGTAAAATATTCTGATGAAAGAAATGGTAAGACATACAAAGAAAATGTTCAATTGACAGGTGTTCTTAGGGTTAAAGAAGAGCTAATCAACCAACAACTGGATGAGATTACTAAGTTGAAGCTTCAGTTTCAAGAAGCTAAAATTGAAAATGAACGCATTCAGTTGAAATTGAACAGTTACAGCTCCGCAAGTTTTGTTCTCCAACATATCGTTCCTAAACCGATTGGGAAGAACAAAGCAGGCAAAGATGTATATGCTGATGGAACCGGGGTGGGGTATCATCAGGTTCCACCACCAATTCTAAACAATTTTTCAAAGAAAAAATCAGGGCTGGTTAATGACGAAGATGAAAATGAAGTTAAGCTTCCAGACACAATTGATGTCACATTCACTTCATCATCCGATGAAGATAGTGTCCAATCTGAAATTGTTAAAAGTATGGCTGAAAATGTTTTGAAATCTGAAAGTGACACTACTAAGGATGATGAATGTTTTTTGGACAAATAACTTCCAAAATCAAAATCCAAAAACAACTTAAGTGACGAACCTAGTCTTGTGATGTACAAGATGGCGGGATCTGATAAGTTGTATTCGGATCGTGATTTTCCTTTGGAGAATGTGAATGTTGGTAAATTGAGAAATGTGTTCAAGTTGATTGAGATTAATGTGTCTAAAATTGAAGGTTTGAAACATTCCACGAGACAATTAAATTTTGAAAAAGATAAGACTTACTACAAAAAGCCTGTAGTACCACCACGTTTTTCTAACAATCAAAACAGATGGTCGGGTGGATATCAGGGGGGTAAGAATTATCAAAGAAGGAATTTTCAAAACAAAAGGTTTGCTGAGAAAAAGGTGTTTGTCAAAAGCTCAAGTTCTCATTCTGAGCAAGAGTCTGAGATTTTTTCAAAATCAAATGAAGAGTTTTTTGAGGAAAAGGCTTCACAACCTCAGACCGAAGGCACAAGTCGAGTAGTTGATACTCGTACATGCTTCAAGTGCAACAAAGTTGGACACATTGCACGAAAGTGTACCAACTCAAAGCCTAAGTCTGAAGTTGTTGAGAGTCAGAAAAAGAAAGTTGATGCAAAAGGAAAAGCCCCAATGGTTGTTGAGAAGAAAGTTTTGAAAAATGAAAACAACAAGTTCAAAACTGAATCTGTTAAGAATGTGGTAACTAAAAATGACAAATTCTACAAACGGGTTACTTCGTCTCAACAAGCATGGAAGCCAAAAATTGTTGACAAGAAAACAAGTTCTCCAAAACCAAAGGTTTCTGAGAAAGAAAAACAATTGTCTTCTACCACTCCGGTAAAGATGGATGTTCCTTTGGATTACTATGAGAAACTTGAAAAACAAGAGTCTATCACTTCTGAGAAGAAAAATGTTTCAAAGAAAGACCAATCATCTGGTCAACCTTCTAAAAATGATTTCTTTTTATACAAAAATGTTGAGATTGGGTCTGAGGAAAGCTTGAAGATGAATGACAAGAATTTTCCGCCACTTTACATTGCAAAAAGTCACATTAATGTCAAGTTACCCGAGTCAACTGAGGCTAGGGTAGCATCAAAATCTCACTAAATGATTGTGATATGTGCAGGAGCTTCCAAGATCCGTTTCACGTTGGATTATGGATAGTGGAGCTTCTCGGCACATGACGGGAGAGAAAACCCTATTATATGATGTTAGAGTGTTTAATGGAGGATATGTGGGGTTTGCAGACAATCAGGGTGGTCGAATAATCAGTGAAGGAACTCTATCCAATGGCATTGTAACGTTTGAAAGAGTGAACTACATCGCTGAGTTTGAAAACAATCTTCTAAGCATATCTCAAATCTGTGATCGCATGTATACAACGCACTTTACAGACAAAGAATGTTTGATCTTGAAACCAGGATTTGTTGTTCCCGAAGAGTGGATAATCATGAGAGCACCCAGAGTCAATGATCTGTACGTGTTGGACATGAGTGTTGCTACTACTACCACGGGTCAGGCTCACTGTTTTATGTCACGAGCGACAGAAAAAGAATCACGTTTATGGCATCAAAAGATGGGCCATATTCACTTACGAAAAATGAATCACCTGGTGCATAATGACTTGGTAACTGGTGTTCATGTGAAAGGTTTTCATCTGGAAGGAGAGTGTATTAGTTGCGTCAAAGGCAAGCAAAAGAAGAAATCCCATCCTCAAAAGAAAGTTAACTCAGTCTCAAGACCGTTAGAGAGAATTCATATGGATCTTTTTGGTCCGATTAACGTCAAAAGCATAACTGGGGATCTCTACTGTCTTGTAGTAACTGATGATTATTCCAGATTTTCATGGGTATCATTGTTGAAGACAAAAGATGAGACGTTTGAAAGTTTGATGGCGTTGTTCAGAAAAATTGAAAACTTGTACCAAACCCGAATCAGAAGAATCAGGTGTGATAACGGTACTGAGTTTAAGAACAACAGAATGGAAGAATATTGTGATGAGAGAGGTATATTGCAAGAATTTAGTGCTCCTTATACTCCGCAATAGAATGGGGTAGCTGAACGAAAGAATAGGACGCTAATTGAAACGGCCAGGATGATGCTTGCTGATTCGAAATTACCAGTCAATTTTTAGGCATAAGCAGTGTCAGCCGCTTGCTATACACTCAACCGGGTTCTCACAGTGAAGAGATTCAACAAAACGTGTTTCGAGATGATCAACAACCGCAAACCGAACCTGAAGTATCTTGAACCGTTTGGGTCTCCCTGCACAGTTCTAGAGCCTTTTGGAAAATTTGGTGCAAAAAGCATTGAAGGAATTTTCGTGGGTTATGCAAGTCCATTGAAACGAGTCTTTGTTCCAAGCTTAAAGCGGATCATCGAAGCACAACATGTTGAGTGTCAAGGGTATACAATGCCGCCTCAGAATCCCAGTGACTCATGGGGTTTTAATTACGATACTTTATGGGATTCGTTTGACATTGAAGAAGAACCAGATTTCTTTGACGAGTTGGATATTTTGAGAGAGTATGAAGAATCGCAGGAAAGATTCCCAGCAGAAACTTACATTCGTCAACGACAAGCTTCGAACGATGATGAAGCAGGTCCAAGTAATGCTGGTGAACATGATGATATTCAGCAATCTCTTGATAATCAGACGGCAGTCAACGATAATCAAGAATCTGATGATAGACCAGTTTTCGATTGTGGTGATTCAGATTCTGAAGGGGAGCAAATCCAGATCTCAAGTCAAACAATTCCAGTCAGTGAACAAGGTGCAAATCAGAATGTCACGAATTTGGAAGGCGAGGTAGATGTTCCAGGCGAGGTGATGCTGAGAACTCTTTCATACCATCCAGAGGAGTTGATTATTGGTGAATTACAATCAGGCGTTCGCACTAGATGACAAATTGACCAAGGCCTTACTTGTTTTTATTCTACAGTAGCTCCTTTACAAACTGAGTTTTCACTAAGTTGTTTTATTTCGTAGATCGAACCTCGAACATACAAAGAGGCGCTAACTAAAGATTCTTGGGTCAATGCTATGCAAGAAGAGTTGAGTCAGTTTGAGAATTTAGGTGTGTGGAAATTGGTAGACTTGCCTGAAGGTCACAGGAAGATAAACACCAAGTGGGTGTTCAAGTGCAAGAGAGACGATAGAGGAGTTATTATTCGTAACAAAGCTCGACTCGTAGTCCAGGGTTTCAGTCAGCAGGAGGGGATAGATTTCACTGAAGTATATGCTCCAGTTGCTAGACAAGAAGCGATCAGAATCTTCCTAGCATTTGCATCTTGGAAAATTTTTAAAGTTTATCAGCTAGATGTTAAATCTGCTTTTCTCTATGGGAAGGTAAAAGAGGAGGTATATGTCGGATAGCCACCGGGCTTTACCGACCCAATCCACAAAGACAAGGTTTACTTACTGGATAAGGCACTGTATGGTTTACACCAGGCCCCGAAAGCTTGGTAAGAGACTTTGTCTCAACACCTGCTAGCCAACAGCTTCATCCGAGGAAAAGTGGATTCCACTCTTTTCACCAAAGAGGTCGACAGACATCTTTTGATAGTTCAGATATACGTGGACGACATTATATTTGGGTCTACAAATGAAAATCTGTGCAAAGATTTTGAAAGAGTTATGAAGCAGAAATTTGAAATGTCATCGATGGGTGAGATGAAATTCTTTTTGGGACTTCAGGTTGATCAAATGCCCGAGGGAATATTCATACATCAAACGAAGTACGTTCATGATATCTTGGAGAAATTTGGGATGTCAGGATCTACTCCAGCTTCTACCCCGTTAGCGACGAACCGTGGGATAAACCCTGATCTCACCGGAGAAAAGGTAGATGAAATGATGTATCATTCCATGATCGGATCGCTGATGTACTTGACAACTTCAAGACCCGATATTATGTACCCAACCTGCCTCGCGGCAAGATTTCAATCTAACCCGAGAGCTTCGCATATGGTGATTGTGAAACGGATATTACGCTACCTGAAAGGAACTCCATCACTGGGGTTGTGGTATCCAAGAGAATGCGATTTCACGCTCGAAGGGTATTCCGATTCCGATTTCACGCTAAATCAACAACAGCGGGGTGCCAGTTTTTCGGACCACGATTGGTTACCTGGCAATGCAAGAAGCAGACCTCTGTAACTTTGTCCACATGTGAAGCCGAGTATGTATCTGCTAGCAGTTGCTGCTCTCAGATTTTGTGGATCCAGCAACAGATGCGAGACTACGGTTTGCAATTTCTTAACACCCCTATCTTTGTTGATAATGAGGCAGCTATACACATTACTAAAAATCCTGTTCATCACGCTAAAACCAAACACATTGAAATTCCTCATCACTTCATCCGAGATTGCTTCGAGAAGAAGTTGATACGAATTGAGAAAATCCACACTGACGAGCAAAAAGCTGATTTACATACCAAAGCGTTTGATAAAACTCGTTTTCAATACTTGTTAAAATTGAACGGTATGAAGCTTTTATCGGTGTTGGAGGGGATTCTTGTCGTTGATGAAGGAGACATTGTAGATGATGTTGAGAAGCAATCTGCAATGGTTTGTCGATTTTTTTACTTGTTTTGGTATTTAGGGGGAGTATATGGTAATATTTTCAGAAAATATAAAAACAGTAAAAAATTTCAAAAATCCAAAAACATGAGATATTTTTTTAAAATCCAAAAACAATAGAAAACCAGAAAAGAGCTTATGTAAAAAGGGAAAATGTTAGTACATCGGCTTGACAGTTATGGTATGCTAAAGATATGTAAAGTTTAAAAAAAAATTAAACAGTCTCGCTGATGATGTGCCGATAGGTTTTTACACATTTAGTAGGTTTGGTCGGGATATAAACCTAAATCTTTACTTACTTATTTCGTGGGGAACACTACTTGGATATATTGGTTACCCTTGAAATCGCGTTTGAAAGATCTCTCTTTCTGAGATACTAGGTCTTTATACTCAGTGATATCTGGGGTATTATCCAGGGACTTCTGATTTTGCAGAAGCAATGGCGTAGTCCCCGGAGTATACTTTACGCTTGCTTGAAATATAGCACCCCCCTCAGCATAAAAAATGATGAAACATTGAAAAATGCTAATCATGTGCTGTTGTAAAAAAATCCTCTAAAGGGGACCCACTGAAAGACGAGCCATCATCTCTCTGCTGAACGAAAGTTCTGACCTGAGCTCTCATGGCCTCGCAATTTAACCCTTTACAGATATCATCTGTGGTATACTCACCTGTAAGACTGAATATTGGGATTTGGATACGAGAGTATATTCAAGAGGTGGGATACATGAATGAGTTTAAGTCTCTAAAACACTAAATCCGTATCCTGAACAGATTGAAAATTGTGTGAGAATTTAAGTGGATCAGTATATCGACAATCTAAGTGAATTGTTTAATTCTGAGTATGTAATTAAAGCTTAACGGTACTTGTGACTTGTCGAATAGCTGATATGATTCCCTAACACGCTCACCAAAAATATGTTTGTAAATAGTTTACATTTACTGCATTTCATTTCTATAATTCATTTCTAGTTTAGAAACTTTATTAAAAATCCAAAAAGATTTTACATTTCCGCTTTATTTTCCGACAAACCAAAGTGGAAAGTTGATCTTCAGACTCGCAGTTTGAAGAAAATGCAGGAGGTTTCTGAGTTGGAATATGAGTTGTGAGCTTATTATGTTAAACTTGTGAAACTGAAAAGTCAAAACAAGTTCATTAAGTTGAAACTTGTAATCTTCAGGAAAATGTTTTGAAAAATGATTGAACAAAAATCAGTTTTGTTTTGTCTCAGATCAACCAAGGTCATTAAATTGGACTTGGTAGATAAATTAAGTTCCCAGGGTCATTAATTTGGACCTGGATACTTAAGTAGATTTCTAAACACTGATAAGATTAACAAATGAAGTCAAATGGTAAGTTTGGAATTGAAATTGTTATTGTCATATATCTTATATTTAGGTAGAGATTATGCAGGTAATAGGTATGAGTTTATGAAAGCAGCGTAGCAAAATCCCAGCTAACTGATAGGGGGAGTATGAAGACTTAAAAAACAGATACAGTTCCTGAATCTACATTCAAGGGGGAGTTTGAAGGTTGTTAAAGATTCAGATTCTGTAATTCATGCTAGCTGTTGATAGAAGAAGAAAAGATTTGAAGGAAGCATACATTGTTAGATAAACTGGAAAGAGACAAAGACTGAAGACTCGACGCCGAAGACTTCGTCAACATCCAAGGGGGAGTCTGTTGGTGCAGAAATGTCTGTTAACTTCGTCTTTATCGAGTCTTATGTCTAGATAGGATAATCTAGTGCTCAGCAGGTTAGAAATTAGGGTTTGTTTGTGTGTAAATGTGTAATTTCGTTTGAAAGTGAAATTGACCAGTTCAAGCGAAATTAACATTGTAATTCCGCTTGAAATGGGCCGTAGCAGCTTCAAGCGAAATTACCCACTCTATATATACCTGAGCCTAGTGTGTCATTTGGAATGGAATTACTTTGAGATTTCAGAGCCGAGGTGCTGACCGTTTGTCAATTGATCTGTAAAAAGCTTTGGAATCAATAAAAGAAAGATAATTAAGAGGAATTAAGTTGTTTTAACATCAATTTCACTGATTCCGCCTTTGATATTGATGATAAACTCTTCTGATTGACTCGTTAGGGTCATACGACGATCAAACAAGTTCCAATACTCATTTGGTTTACAAAACCTCATCCTATCCGATCTTCCAACTTAGGTCCGGTTTATTTATATAGTTATTAGATTGCCGATTGATTCCGTGCTCCCTCTAGCTTTGCTTGGTTGTTGTTCAAGACCTCTAAGCATTCTCAGGTGAGTACATAGTTCCCCTATTTTACTGTTTTTAATTGTTTTGGGGTGATTCATATGTGCTAAATGTTTTCAAGGTTTTAACGATGGTTTTCTGAACGATTTTCGATATTATAACAATGGTTTCAAAAATGATTAAAATGGTTTATATTAAATTAATAACGATTTCGATATAGTAAACAAACTTGTTGATTGTATTTACATAACGAATAATATCCATTAGTTTTGGCCTAACCGACCAGTATTAGGTTATGGTACCATAGGATCTAACAAATCCCGTTATCAGACTGCACCCATGGTTATGTGTGGGTTAGGTGGGTAACGACTGAATCTGTGATTGTTAATTTACCCTTTGGTGGTTTATTAATGCGAGAAGCGATAGGCGAGATAGTCGAGTTACGAAGGTTTGGATGTTATTAGCCAGACAATCAAAAGTAGTTTTCACGATTTAAGACGAGAATGATTTAAACGACTAAAGCGATTTTTAACGAATTAAACGATTTGGGTAAACGATTGGTTTTCGGTTAGTGTTTAGATAATGGGACGGGCGTAATGTGATGAAAGCATGGTGGATACACCGCTGGTACTTCCTATATATAAGTGTTTTCATCGTATTACATACCGTGGCGTTATTTAGTTCACTTGGGAAAATGATTTTGAAACGATGTCACACAAACGAGGTTTTCGAAATGATATAAACCATACTAGTTTTATTAACGAGATTTATTAACGAGATTTATTAACAAGTTTTATTAACGAGATTTATTAACGAGTTTTATTAACGAGATTTATTAACGAGTTTTATTAACGATTTATTACGAGATGTTTTACAAATTGGTTTTCTAAAACAAAATGTTTTCGAGTTAAGAATCATGGCTACGAGATTTTATAAATTATAACCAACTTGATTTGAGTTGGTTAATTATGTCGCAATACAATACTTTTCAAAACAAGGTTTTTAATTAAGTATTGCAACATGTAAACTAGCCATGAATCCGATACTCTTATAAAACCTATGTACTCGCTAGCATTTCTTTGTTGACTTTGTTTTCACATATGTTTCAGGTGTTGTTGAATGAGGTTGATTGCTAGGATGCATGCTCACATAGGACTGGACGAGGCCTTAGTGACTTAATAACAATGATAGACTATGTTTAAATTGTTTATTTAAATTTCCAGACGATTTAAATATTTAATGTTTAATAAAAGGAAACTTCAAATTTCTGTGTGTTTTGAAACAATGATTCTGTTACAACACTCCCCGACGATTCCACCGCGATTTGTTGTTTTACGCGGTCGGGGTGTGACACTTGACCAAGAAAACCATCTGCCAAGCAACCCAAGGTGAGTTCACAACTTTTAAAGCATGCATTCCCGGTGGTCGGGAAACGAAATTTAAAACAACATTATCCCCTTGTGAGGGATACAAACTACTTTTCTCCCCTTGTGAGGGACGCTTAGTTAATTTCTATTTATATGAGATGCAACTAGCATACTAAACATAACTCTACCACTCAAGTCCCTACTAATTAATACCAATTAGTCGCCGGGGCCTGGCGAACGGGTTATTAGTTGATAGCGCTATTAGGTTTCACCAACCTCACACCGTGCCCGCATATGGGATCGGGAGTGAACTGATAGACTCTGGCAAAACCGTCAATGATGATAGACGTTGACAAACGGGGCAAAATTCACGTAATGTGCGGTCGCAAAGTATTCGGTATTGTGCAGTTTAGTAGCTTACATATGGGGTAGCTCCCTATGGCATGGTATAAATGAGTAAATTAACTATTGAAAGAAGTTTTTGGAATTAAAACTGGACAAACTCGTGAACTCACCAACATTATGTTGATACCCTACTGGATGCTTTGCAGGTACCGAGTGACTCAGGAGCTTGCAGCTTGGGGATGTGTAGTGGTCGTCTTAACCCGTGTGTTGGGTTCTATAATAAACTTAAACTATGAATTTTGTTTGACATGTTTTGCCTATGCTTCCGCTACTTACTTAAACTGCTATTTTGAACCTTAAAACTTTTGAACTTCAACTATGTTGATCGCTAATCTTCATGATTGGTGAACCATATTACTATTATCTTAATTGTTCAGTATGATTAGTGGCTGGATCCTGGTCAGTCACACGCCTCGCAGTAGTACTCCACATGTGGATTTTGAGAGTGTGACAGATTGGTATCAGAGCCATTGGTTATAGTGAACTCGGTTTTAAAAAGAAAGTCTTTTGAGAAAAACCAGACTATATCCCGTGACTCGCGACGACACTACACTCCAAGTGCAAGGCTCAACGTATTAGACCTCATGGCTCAGACTTGCGTTTACTGGCTTGTTTGATTAATATGTATGCTCTACTATACGTACTAGTGTGCCTAGTCAAATATATACACATCCCACTTCTTTCTCATTCTCGCTACACTACGACATCGCACTCATACTGTGTTTTCTGGTTGTGAGGACAATGAGTGGACGCGGAAGAGGTAACGTTAACATGACTCAGGCTCAGTTCACTAACCTGATCAACATGGTGGCTGCAGCTTTTGCAGCTCACCCTAGAGGTAAACTCGTTATTTTAGGATGTTTAGATCCTACCCCCGCATCGTCTTTTCACCCCTAAACCTATTCGATTCGTTTTCCACGACAGGTCAGCCTGCACCTGCGCAACTGCGTGTTTGTACTTTCAAAACCTTCATGGATTGCAAACCTCTCCCTTTCAATGGCACTGAGGGTGCCATAGGTCTGCTGCATTGGATTGAGAAGGCCGAATCTGTGTTTGCTGTTTACGAGTGTCCCCATGCTAGTTGGGTGAAGTTTGCTACTGGTACGCTTGAAGGAAACGCACTTTCATGGTGGAAAGCGCAGATTCAGATGCTTGGTTTAGAAACTGCTAATGCCACTGCTTGGGAAGATTTCAAGAACATGATCAAAGAAGAGTACTGCCACAGAGATGACATCCACAAGCTCAAGAACGAGTACTACGAGCTTAAGATGGTTGGATCAGAACATGTCTCAGCCTGCTTATCGAAGGATCGAGTTGTACATCAAGGGTTTGGTCCCTAAAATCCATAGTTTGGTCACTTCGGCCAATCTCACCACGATTCAACCAGTCATTCGTCTCGCTCACCGACTCACTGATCAGGCTGTGGAGCAGGGCAAGCTGCCCAAAAGGATCAATGCTACTACTGGAGCTTCAAATGAAAGCAAGCGTAAATGGGATGGAAATTAGGGCAAGGATGCTAACCCCACTCAGGCCCCAGCTGAGCAAAGGAAGACTAAAAACAACAAGGGCCCTCAGCAACAGGGTAGTTACCAAGGAAACCAACCCAAATGTAACAAGTGTCATCGACATCACCATGGGTAGTGTACAAGGAACCCGTGCCAACGCTGCAACAAGATGGGACATGAAGCCAAGGACTGCAGAAGCCAGATTCCAGCTAGGCAGAATCAGTAACAACCACAGCAACAGCAGCAGCAAGGAAACAACCGTGGATGCTACAAATGTGGAGCAACGGGACACATGCGCAGGTATTTCCTTGAACTAAACCAGAATCGCAACAACAATCAGGGCGCTGGAAACAACGATCATAACAACAACAACACTGGCAATGGCGCTAGAGGAAGGGCATTCGTGATTGGAGCTGAAGAGGCGAGGAATGATCCCAACGCCGTGGCGGGTAAGTTCCTACTTGATGGTCGTAATGTTTCTGTATTGTTTGATTCTGGAGCTGATGCTAGCTATGTATCCTTACGTATTAGTAAGAGGCTTAAGCGTACGCGTACGTTGTTGAACTCTAAACGAGTCATTGAACTAGCTAATGGTAGAAACATCGAGGCCTCACACGTTATCAGTGACTGCAAACTCGTATTGTCTGGTCAGAACTTTTCCGTTGATCTCTTTCCTATCATTCTTGGAAGCTTCGACGTCGTTATTGGTATGGATTGGTTATCTAAGCAATGAGCTGAAATCCCCTGTCAAGAGAAAGTCGTTCGTATTCCCCGTCCTGCTGCAAGAACTATTGGACAAAGGATTTATTCATCCTGGTTCGTCACCCTGGGGAGCACCAGTACTCGTTGTCAAGAAGAAGGATGGCACATTTCGCATGTGTATTGATTACCGCGAGCCGAACAAGGTTACCATCAAGAACCGTTACCCACTCCCGCGTATCGATGATCTGTTCGACCAGTTGCAAGGATCTAGTTACTACTCTAAGATTGACCTGCGATCGGGTTATCATCAGTTGAGAGTCCATGACGAGGACATCTCCAAAACTGCGTTCAGAACTCGTTATGGTCACTACGAGTTCCTCGTCATGCCTTTTGGAATGACCAACGCACTTGCGGTTTTCATGGATCTCATGAACCGAGTGTGCAAACCTTACCTCGACAAGTTTGTGATCGTGTTTATCAACGACATCCTGATCTACTCGAAGAGTCAGGAGGAGCACGAACAACACCTGTGTCTTATTCTTGAGCTCCTTCACAATGAGCAACTGTACGCCAAGTTATCGAAAAGTGACTTCTGGCTTTGAGAAGTCCATTTCCTTGGGCACGTAGTCAATAAGGATGGGATTCACATCAATCCCGCTAAGATCGACTCCATTAAGAATTGGCCTACACCAAAGACCCCGACCGAAGTTCGCCAATTCCTGGTATTGGCAGGGTATTATCGTAGATTCATCAAGGGATTTTCGAAGATCGCTCAACCTCTCACGACTCTCACCCAGAAGGGTATTGCTTACAAGTGGAATGATGCTCAGGAGTCTCCTTTCCAGAAGCTAAAGGAGAATCTTTGTAGTGCTCCTATTCTTTCATTACCTGAAGGTACCGACGACTTTGTGGTTTACTGCGATGCGTCTATTCATGGGCTCGGTTGCGTGTTGATGCAACATGAGAAAGTTATCGCCTACGCTTCTCGACAACTTAAGATTCATGAACGGAACTATACGATGCATGACCTAGAACTTGGAGCAGTTGTCTTCACACTCAAGATTTGGAGACATTACTTGTACCGTACCAAGTGCACAATTTACACCGATCACAAGAGTCTCCAGCATATTCTGGACCAGAAGGAGTTGAACATGAGGCAACGTAGATGGGTCGAACTCCTTAACGACTACGAGTGCGCGATCAAGTATCATCCAGGCAAGGCTAATGTTGTGGCCGACGCCCTTAGCAAGAAGGAAACCAAGCCTAAGCGTGTTCGTGCATTGCAGCTCACTATCCACTCGAACCTCCCTGATCAGATCCGCAATGCTCAAGTTGAAGCACTAAAGATAGAAAATATCCTAGCTAAATCTCTACGGGGCATGGACAAATGACTGGAACTCAAGGATGATGGTATTCACTACGTTGCGGGCCGCATCTGGATTCCATCTTATGGAAATCTTCGAGAACTTAGGATGGACGAAGCGCACAAATCTCGGTACTCGATACATCCTGGCGCCGATAAAATGTATCATGATCTCAAAATCCTGTATTGGTGGCCTAACTTGAAAGTCATTATTGCTAAGTACGTTAGCAAATGCTTGACCTACGCTAGGGTCAAGGTCGAATACCAAAAGCCGTCAGGCTTGTTGCAACAACCAGAGCTACCAACATGGAAATGGGAGCAAATTTCCATGGATTTCATTACAGGCTTACCAAGGTCCGAAAGCGGGAACGACACCATTTGGGTCATCGTGGACCGCCTAACCAAGTCTGCGCACTTCCTTGCGATAAGAGAAACGGACAAGTATACGAAGCTTGCTGCTATCTACCTGAAGGAAATAGTTGCTAGGCACGGAGTGCCAATCTCTATCATTTCTGATTGTGACCCACGTTTTACCTCAGACTTGTGGCAAGCTACGCATAGATCTTTTGGCTCTCGTCTAGATATGAGCACGACATACCACCCGCAAACCGATGGGCAAACTGAACGCACTATCGAAACACTTGAAGACATGCTGAGAGCATATATCATCGATTTTAGAAACGGGTGGCAACGACACTTACCTTTGATAGAGTTCTCCTACAACAACAGCTACCACACCAGCATTCAGGCAGCACCTTTCCAGACATTATATAGTCGTAAATGCCGATCACCTCTATGTTGGGCAGAAGTTGGCGAAAGCCAAATTACTGGCCCGAAACTTGTGATCGAGACGATGGAAAAGATTTCCCAGATCAGACAACGTATGGCGGCGGCTCGTGACTGTCAGAAAAGCTACGCTGATAAGCGTAGGAAACCGCTAGAGTTCCAGGTCGGGGACCAGGTTCTACTTAAAGTCTCACCCTGGAATGGTGTGGTTCATTTTGACAAACGGGGCAAGCTTAATCCGTGATATGTTGGACCGTTCGAAATTACTGAAAGGATTGGTAAGGTTGCTTACAGAATGAATCTGCCTGAAGAGCTGAGTGCGGTGCACAACGTCTTTCACGTGTCTAATCTGAAGAAGAGTCTGTCAGATGAAACACCCATCATTCCTTTCAAGGAACTTACTATTGATGATCAGCTACACTTTATTGAGGAACCAATTGAGATCACGGATCGAGAGGTCAAAACCCTCAAACGTAGCCAGATACCTATCGTACGAGGTCGTTGGAACTCGTGCCGTGGCCCAGAGTTTACCTGGGAACGGGAAGACCAGATGAAGCGCAAGTATCCTCAGTTGTTTGCAAATGAAACGCCCAGCACTGAAGCTACAACGGAATTTCGGGAAAAAAATCCAAACTAACGGGGGGATGATGTGACACCCCGTTGAAACACTCTCACATACTAGCTGGCTGCGCTTTAACTTTCGGGACGAAAGTTCCTAAAACTTGGGGATAATGTGACACTCTAGGTTTTCCCGAGTAACTGTGTTATGTGTACGTTTATTATTAAATGAAGACTTGTGTTTTCTGTGCAATGTGTGTTCATGATTTGTATGTATAATATATAGTTAGGAATGTGTTTTATATTAGGAACCAAGACAACGGTTCAGACTCGAGACCACCAGGTCTTGACTCGGGATCCGCTAGATTAGAACTAATGGGCTGCACCCACTAAGACTGGCCCAAGAAAACCACTCGAGACCGCACCCAAGCCCATGGAGTGGAATGCCCTCTCCTGGGTATAAAACCCATGCCTTGAGCCGACATTTCCATTTTTGGCAGCCCTCATTCTCTCACAATTCCCAAACATTCCATCCTACTCTCTCATCCTCTCTCTCTCTCTCTCTCTCTCTAGAAAACCCTAAAAACTCATAAATCACCCTCCTTCCTCCTTGCATTTCGGCGATAGCATCACCCATCCTAAGAGCAACAAGGAGCTTCATTTCATCCTTCTTCTACACGCCTCTCGCTCCTGATTTACCCACTCGGTTAGTGTTTTTACTATTTGCTTGGTGTTTATGAAAGAGTGTTTGTTTGTTTGAAGTTTTAGATGGTTAAAAGTGGTGATTCATGAGTGCATATCAACTGTTTCATTAGTATGGGGTTTGAATGATAATGTGTAACAAAGATGCTTAACTTGATGAATGATTAGAACATTTAAGGGTTGCCATGATAGAAAATTAGACATCATTTGAAAAGTATAGGGATTTCTATGATCTTGGTATTGGATCCGTTGATAATGAGATATGTGCTAAGTATGCGTTGAATGTTGATAATGATGCATGATTTATAAGTGTTTCTAATAATCCATGATTTATCAGTGTACCGAATGCATTTGATGAATAGATGTTGAAAACCTTAAATAATGAACTGCATGAATATGGTTGAATGTGTGATGAATGTGTGTTGAATATTTGAAAAATGTTATGTTTGATCTTATTTGAGTAGTGTAGAACAATGGAAACATATTTGTGCATCTTGATTGGATAGTACGTATTCATGAAATCTGATTGGGTAGTACAAACACCATATATTCTAGAAGGATTCCATCATCAGGTGTGCGAGTCAAGACCCCCAGTTTCGACTCGAGACCATCAAAGTGACAACTCGAGACTAGCCAGCACACTTCAAGGACTCGAGACTACATGGTTGCGACCCGAGATCTCTTGATCTTGACTCGAGACCGGGCTCGAGACTTCAAAAGATGCGACCCGGGTGTACACGACTCGAGATCTTCTGTTTACAACCCGAGACCTCTTGGTTGCGACTCGAGACCACATGTTCTCGAGTCGAGACCGCCTAGTCTCAACTAGGCTGCTTGACTTAGTTATTGGGCCACAATGTGTATTGACGTGTTTGGGTTGTGTGTATAACTGGACTATGTGCTGCTGCTGGTTGACTGTTTGTATGTTAGGACAGGCCCAATAACATTAGTATGACTTGCATGCTATGTGTTAGTTATGTGTAGAATATATGTGACTTTTCTATACCCAAACCTGACCTATACTGGTAACCATATTAGGACGTGGTTGACCAGCACACTTGACCAAGAAAACCATCTGCAGAGCAACCCAAGGTGAGTTCACAACTTTTAAAACATGCATTCCTGGTGGTCGGGAAACGGAATTTAAAACAACGTTATCCCCTTGTGAGGGATACAAACTACTTTTCTCCCCTTGTGAGGGACGCTTAGTTAATTACTATTTATATGAGATGCAACTAGCATACTAAACAAAACTCTACCACTCAAGTCCCTACTTATTAATACCGATTAGTCGCCGGGGCCTGGCGAACGGGTTATTAGTTGATAGCGCTATTAGGTTTCACCAACCTCACACCATGCTCGCATATGGGATCGGGAGTGAACTGATAGAGTCTGGCAAAACCGTCAATGATGATAGCCATTGACAAACGGGGCAAAATTCACGTAATGTGCGGTCGCAAAGTATTCGGTATTGTGCAGTTTAGTAGCTTACATATGGGGTAGCTCCCCATGGCATGGTATAAATGAGTAAATTAACTGTTGAAACAAGTTTTTGGAATTAAAACTGGACAAACTCGTGAACTCACCAACATTATGTTGATACCCTACTGGATGCTTTGCAGGTACCCAGTGACTCAGGAGCTTGCAGCTTGGGGATGTGTAGTGGTCGTCTTAACCAGTGTGTTGGGTTCTATAATAAATTTAAACTATGAACTTTGTTTGACATGTTTTGCCTACGCTTCCGCTACTTACTTAAACTGCTATTTTGAACCTTAAAACTTTGAACTTCAACTATGTTGATCGCTAATCTTCATGATTGGTGAACCTTATTACTATTATCTTAATTATTCAGTATGATTAGTGGTTGGATCCTGGTCAGTCACACGCCTCGTGGTAGTACTCCGCATGTGGATTTTGAGGGGGTGACATCTTAAGCCTATCTAAGAAAGTTGCAAGCAACGGAATCGAAAGGGCCTTCACAAGGAGCTATTAACCACCTATTTTCTTCATCATCTTGCTTCTTGTTCTTCCCCAGCCTTAGTGCTAGTAGTAAGACTCTTTGATCCCATTTTTACTCATGATTTTGATGGTTAAACTGTTATGTATCATGTTAATCTAAAGAATCTCAAGAAAACATAAGCATAAACATGAACATAAAGCTTAAATGCATGAAGAATAAGTTGTTTTAAGTGTATGTAGTATACTTGATTGTTGATTTCTTGTGTTTATGATGTTGACCATAATAAGAACCTTGCTAGATGATGATTAAACACATGATCTAGCAAGTATGAGGGTAGATCTTGAGAAAATCATCATGATCATCCTTTATGTAAACATGAACTTGAAAAATGAAGTTGTTTTTATGTATGATAAAGTAGGAAACATGTTATAAGACTTGTAGAATGATGATTTCAAAGATAGATTTCTCAAGAAACTAAGTCAAAATAATAGATTTACATAAACTTGGTTCTTAAATAAACTAATCATAGTTTTAGTGGTTAATCAAGTGTAGAAACATATTATTACCAAGAGAAATTCAAGAAGAAATATTTTTAGAAAAATATTTTACAAGTTGTAAACATCTAAAATCTTTAAGAATGATGTTTTTAAATAAACAACCACACTTTAAAGGGTAACTAAGCTTACTAAACACACCACCAAGTTACTACAAATTTTTATAAAATTTTCAAGTTCATGAAGTAGTGATTATGGCTTGATTTTGACACTTGGTAAGGATTGTTTGCTTGGTTGATGATTTGTGATGATTTATAAAAGAAAATGATATGCTTTGAAAGCATGGAAACCTCCATTTTTAAGGGGAAACTATGGCAAAAATTTTCTAGAAATTAAACACTTAGAAAAATATTTTTAAACAAGTATTTAAAAGTAAATTTTAATCATGATTTTTCATATAAAATTTGCCATAATTTTTGCTACAAAAATTACAAATATTGGAGGTTGGTTTTTAATAAATAAAAGTGACTAAGTATATATTTAGGAAAATACATATTTAGATGTCACGAATTGTGTGATTAATTACTTGTATATTATGTGTATTAGTTATATTATTTTAGGACTTGAAATAATATAACTTATCAAAATACCAAGAAATATTAATACAAAAATAATACCAAAATCCCAAGGGAATATGTATATAATTTACATCCAAAAATTTGAGAAACCGAACAAGGAATATAAACTACAAAATATTTCAGAATACAATTCATAAGTATATTTTGGTAAACGGTATTTTGGAAACCAAGGAAACGAAGAATATGATTTTTATGAATATTACAAAAATATATCATATTTTTGACAAGAAGAAAATATATTATTTTTTAGTAAGAAAAATATATATGTTTCTTGAACAATTAGAAAATATAATATTTTTGGAAGAAATATATATTTTCTTACATAAAATTAGAACATATTATTTTTAGGGTGAAAAATGGATATATATATATATATTCTAAGTTAATCTTGAAAATATATTATTTTTGAGGTTTATATGAAAATATAATTATTTCTGCCAAGGAAGTATTATAGATAATTTTCTATAAAAGTTTTCTTAAAATATATTTATTTTAAGAATATATGTTGGTGAATTTTGATTAAAAATAATATTCCGGAAAATGTAAACGCAAAATTTTTTTTTTTTTTTGGTAAAGTGTTACCCCGGTGATTTTATAAATTCAAACCAAAAAGCACATGTAGTGCATGAGGGTCATACACTAGATCATAGAAGGGACATACCCCTAACTATGGAAAACAAAAACACCAACACAAACACCCAGCAAAACAAGACAACCAACTAGACTAACATACTAGATTAAAACCCAACAATACTACGTATCACCATCAACTATCAGGTTCCCATGAATACTCCATTTCCTCAATGTTTCCACGACTTGACATGTGTTCTTGAACTTCATTCCCATAAGCTTGTACCGAACAGTAACTAAAATATGCTTTGCTAACACATCCGGTGGCCTTGTGATGTTCCTAAAAAGCCTGGCGTTCCTATCTCTCCATATATAATATGCCGCAGCAGCAGTAATTAACCGGGCCACAACATTATTGAGTCTCTTTAGAGATCGTCTATCCAATAACCAGGTTATAATCTCCTCCCAAACCGGATTGACATCCTCTATATTTTCCTGAATACGAATCAAATTCCACACCTGCGAAGAGTATTTACATGAAAAAAATAGGTGGTCATGGGAGTCAACATTTTCGTAACACAACACACAACACATCATATTCATACTCGACCCCCTCGTATGCTCCCAACGTAAAATCTTGTCTTGTGTTAACAGCTTCTTTCGCATAATGAGCCACATCAAGAACGCATGCTTAGGAATACATTTGGAGAACCAAACAATATCCACCCACGCTACCTCATTACCAATCGTTCGAACCGATTGCCAAACCACAGAAGACGTAAAATCCAGCATTTTATTATCAGATTTCCAATAAAATTTGTCTTGGATCTCTTCTACCAAAACCTGCTGAGGAATGTCGTTCAAAGTGGGGTATAACCGAAGCCATTCATCAGGCCAGCACCATCTACCATCGACCCATATATCCTTAACTTTTGTTTTGAGATTAAACCCAGCATTAGAAATAGCCCGAGAAGATAAGAAGTTTTTAAGCTGACCCACTTCATTCCATTTGTCATACCAAGCAGAAAATTTTTCTCCATTACCCACCTTAGCCCAAGAAAATATACGCAAAAATTAAGTATAAGAATACTTAATAAATACAAGAAAATATGTATCCTCGTACGAACGAATACCCACCGGAATATACCACAAATACTTGGCAAAGTACACAAGGATAATTATACCCATACTTGGGAAATATTCACGAAAAGAATTGCAAATGAACTAAGGCAAAGTATATATTATTTTGACAATATTCCAAATAAATGGATGAAAATAATTTAAGTTAAAATATTATTATTTTAACCGATAATTATATACTTTGGAATATTATAATATACATCAATGATGTAACTCAAAATACACCAAGATTTCCAAAACAAGTCTTAACGAACAACTAAGACAAAGAGTCGTTACACGACCTAAACGTCTAATAAAACATAGCACGTTTGTAGGTAGTCGTATAACTTGTAGGAGGACCCTTGAATATACAAGACAGCTGGACGCAAACTTGTGAGTTCATGTCCCCCTTTTTCTCTTACTGTTTTCGGATTTATAACTCTCGGGGGTGGAATACATGTTACATATGTTACAATGGTATGATTTAGCTATGAAATGAACTATTAGATCATGTGAGCATAGACGGAAATTGAAATGCCAATAACTCTCATAAGAAACATGGACAAAGGTTAGATCTAATGGGTACGGTCGAGCCCCACTCATGGTCCTTATGTGATCACTTTGAGTGCCTTAGTGTCCCAGTCGAGGTGATTCGATAACGGTCAAGGGGATTTGACACAGTCAAGGTGATTTAATACGGTCAAGGGAATTTGACACAGTCAAGGTGAATTTGACACAATCGAGGGGAAATTCGACACAGTCAAGGATAGTCGACAAAGACAAAAGTCTACTCATATTGAGTACTCCCTATGTCTTCACATACATTAATGTCCTTGCAAAACATTAATTTGATCTGTTCATAGACGCTTTTCATACATGCTTTCAAAAGAGTCTCTCAAATGTTTACAAGCTTATCAGTACTCATACAAAACGCATGAACTCGCTCAACTTTTGTTGATGTTTTCAAAATTACATGTATTTCAGGAAACAAGTTGGATCTTGGGCGCTGGTGTTGTTTCTGGATGTAAATTTCAAGTTTAGATGTCATCCACTTTTGTTGGTTTGTAACTTAATCAAAAGTTGTGTTATTTGAAACTTAAATGACAGGTGTTTGTAATATTTTAAACTTTATGAATGGATGAACATCATTTTGATCATATAGTTGTTTATTATAATCGAATGCAATGAGAACCAATTAAGTTACACGCATACGCTTTCGCAAAAGTCAGGGTGTGACAGTTTGGTATCAGAGCTTCGATTGTAGTGAACTAGGATTCCTTCTCGAGTCTAGACTACAATCACTAGGAATTCTCTCACAAAAACATTTTTTTACAAAAAGGTTTTTCATTGCATTTAAGAAAGCGCCAAGATCCACGAGTCAAACAATTTTCAAAGGAAAGACAAAGCAAGGACATTAGTAGCGAGGAGAATACCCCAGATAAAGTACCAAATGAGGTATAGTCTACGTGAGATAGACTTGCCAAAGGCAAAATGACCCCCCCCCCCCCGAAAGGACAAACGAGAGTTATATGTGACATGATGCATCTATTTTCCTGTTTATACTAAGTAACATATTTATTCATTAATATATATGCGTATAAGGGTACGGAATAACTATTGACGTGAACGAGATACCTTCGACTTCGAATCCTAATATTGTTCTTGACTCGCACGATGAGACTGTCGACCTCGCATTTATTGCGAAGCTCATGGGTGGAGTGATTTCCCAAACAAGATCCTGAGCTTGTTTCCGTAGAAGATGGCTGCTCTTCCCTCTCGAATGTGAAGGTGCCTGACTACGGTAGTGACGGTGAGGCGGAGGTGGCAACCTTGGACAATACCCTTATCAGGAGGACGAGGTCCCTATGGCTTTTGTGAAACAAGATTGATGACACACTTGACCAGACAAGGAAGATGAAGTACTCATATTGAAGGTTCCCCTTCAACTACTAGAAATTCTCCTTACTCCTATTACGTCTAATCATCGTGCCTATTCGCGCGTAACGATATCGGATGTTAGCGCGTGGACCACCACAATGGTCCTTTCCATGTCGGAGGTATAAGAACAGTAGTGTCCCCTCTGTGGTTGATCATCTGCTCTGAACGGGGGAAAATTGGGGTGACCATGCAAGACAATTTATTATTACGGGGGCCCATGTAATAACGACTTGTAGTGCATAGAAATCCTGGTGGACTCTGCGGGTCAAGCTAATGATCACCACCCATCCAAAAATACCTAAGTGTTCTCACCTTCATCTAGTATAACTATACCTAGACAGTTGCTATAGCACCCTACAAAGTAGGAAACCTGTCTTTGCCTACTTCGTGTCTGACACTTCTACTCGTATACGAGTCGTTTGGGAACCGATATCTAAGCAAGTGAAGATGGCTAACACTCGGGAAAGATTCAATAATTTTACACTCTCTATCACCCCTATATGTGGTAGAAATGCATAACCCCCTATCTCTTGGGAAGTATACCCGTCTTTGTAAAAACTAAAGAGCTAAGAAAACCAATGTAGAAGAGAAATAACTACTACTTTCATATTATGGAACTTGTATGATCTAGGTGATGTAACCTCAATTTCATTTTGTTTTCCTCTGATAAAAACAATAAGTCAAGTTGTCAAGCATATATGAAAGCTCAGTGGTTGTTTACTTACTTACTTAAACATTGTTGATTATATATGCATGTGATGCTAGGTGATTGCATGTTTGCTTGTGGGTGATATATACCTAATAGACAATTATGGAATGTTGTCTAACCTACCCCATACCTTTTTGCTAGAAGGAATGTCGCCCAGACGTGACACAGACACCAATACGTTACCAAGAACTGAGGCCGAACTCAATGAGCGCATTTCCCAAGCTATAGCACAGCATGAAGCCCTCCGTTCTGAACACAGCGGTGGCACTCCCGGAAATAACCCTCCAACTGGCTGCACCTATAAACAGTTCCTGGACTGCAAGCCATTGAATTTTGATGGCACAGGAGGTGCCGTTGCTTTTGTTCGTTGGGCAGAAAAGACTGACTCCATTCTGAGAATGAGTAAATGTTCGCCCAAGTAGAGAGTTACCTATATCTCAGGGTTGTTTTTGGATGGTGCACTCTCCTGGTGGAACCTTTAGGTTCAAACCCTTGGTGAAGCTACTGCTTATGCACTGAGCTAGGACGAGCTCAGGGAATTGATGCGGAAGAAATACTGCGCCAGGGCTGAAATCCAGAAGCTTGAGACTAAGTTCTAGAATTTGAAAATGGACGGGCCGAAGATTACTAAGTACATCCAACGTTTTCACGACTTGTCCAGGGTTGTTCCCTACTTAGTCGAGACTGAATTCAAGAGGATTGAATAATTCATTTGGGGACTTGCACCTCAAATCCTGAGCATGGTCACTGCCTCAAAGCCTCCAACCATCACAGAGGCTATCGATTTGAGTGTTACACTTACTGAAGAAGCTCTTCGTATGGGAAAGTTTTCGGGATTTGAGACAAACAAGAAAGAAACTCATGTGGAGTCTTCGGTAAATAACAAAAGAAAGTCTTTGAACCTAAAGATAGGCACCCAGGTCAGTTATGAAAGCTCTAAAGCAAATAAAAGAAGGGAAGTGGACCCGCCTCGTGGCATGAGAGCTTATGGATCCACCTATAAGGCTGGTGGTAAAGTTTATTTGGGGACTAAGCTGAGATGCGAGGAATGCAAGTTTCACCATGAAGGCCGCTGTCTGAGGCCTATGTGTGATAGGTGTGGAAAAGAAGGACACAGCAAGGATGCCTGTTGGGCGAAGTACCCCAAACAAGGAGGAAATGATGACGGCAACCAAGAGGGAAATGAAAATGGTAGAGTTCCAGGTTGCTTCAAGTGTGGGGACGTGGGGCACTTTAGGAAAGATTGCCCTAGGAAGAACTAAGCAAGGAAGGGTCTTCACGATCGAAGCTCGTGAAGCACGCCAGGATCCAGATGCGGTTACGGGTACGTTCCCTATTAACCAACACTATGCATCCATTTTGATTGATACTGGTGCTGACTTTAACCTTGTATCCTTAGGAATTAAGAACCTACTTGGCCTAGTTTCAAGTAGGATAGACGCCCCATATTCTTTAGAATTGGTAGATAGAAGGTTAGTTAAAGCAGATAAGGTGATTAAGGATTGTGTTTTGGAACTTAGAGAGCGGGAACCTTCTATTACCGTTGACTTGGGAAGTTATGATATTGTAGTCAGCATGAATTGGATATCCAAGGATAGAGCTGAAGTTGTTCGTCATAAGGAAAACAATTCGCATCCCTCTTGTGAACGTTGAGACACTTATAGTACGCGACCTTCTTGCATTAGATGCAAGGGCACTAGGCCCCATAAGGCGATGGATTTGCGACATCTCACATTGGTCATAGAGACACAGAAACGCCTCCGAATAGACTGCATAGCCTTCCTTGCTCATGTTGTCGATAAGGAGACCGGGAAGCCAAAGCCAGAAGACATCCCCGTTGTGAAGGAATTTCCAGAAGCCTTTCCGAAGACTTGCCAGGGTTACCTCCACAACGACAAAAGGAGTTTAGGATAAACCTAGTGCCAGGAGCGGCACCAGTGACGGATGGCGCCTTACCGACTAGCTCCGTCCGAGATACATGAGCCTCCGATGAAACTGCAAGAGCTGCTAGACAGAGGAAATCTACCAGGCCAAGCTTCTCACCCTAGGGAAGCCCCAGTGTTATTCATTAGGAAGAAGGACGACAGTTTTTATAAGTGTACCTAGCCTAATCTGAGAGGAACTCAGAAGAATTAATGTGGAAAAAGTATTACGTATAAGTTACAGGGAGATAGACAACTAACCATCAAGAATCGGTACCCCTTACCGAGAATTGATGACTTATCGACCAACTACAAGGTCCCAGCTACTATACCAAGATGGACTTAAGGACATGATACTACTAGTTGAGGATACGTGAAGAAAGTATCCCTAAAACGACTTTAGGACTCGCTTTGAGCAATACGAGTTCCTTGTCATGCCATTTGGCTTAGCAAATGCACCGGCAATATTCATGGACCTCATGAATCAGGTATGTAAGCCGACATGGATAAGATCGTGATTATATTTATTGACTACATTCTTATATGCTCAAGGACCAAGGAAGGTCATGAGCAACATCTGCAATTTATCTTGGGACTCTTAGAGAAAGAACAGTTGTGCGCTAGGATGTCAAAGTGCGAACCTTGGATTCACAAGGCAAAATTCTTAGGTCACGTGGTGAATAAGAACGGGATTCATGTCGATCCTGCAATCAAGAACTAAGGAATCCCAAAGACACAACTAAGAATTTTTGGGGATTGTAGGCTGTATCAGACGACTCCTAAAAAACTTTTCAAGGATTGCTCAACCGCTAACAACTCTAACCCAGACGATACCCTTCTTGTCTTCACCTGACAAGTACCAATAGAATTGCCATTCTCGTGACGCTTCTCGACAAGGTCTCGATTGCGTGTTGATGCAATGGGACCAATTCATCGCGTACGCGTCACGTTGATTAAAAGATCATAAGAAGAGACCTTGAACTAGGTACAATAATTGCGCGTTGAAGATTTGGCGCCATTACTTGTACGAAAAAACGCTGAATGATCTTTACTGATCACAAGGGTTTGTAGCACATCTTCGATCGAAAGGACTTAAACATGAGATAACGAGATGGAATGAGCTACTGAATGATTACGACTGTGAGATTAAGTATCACCTGGACAAGGCGAGCGTTGTAGCAGTCGCCTTGAGCCACAAGGATCGCGCAAAGCCTCTAAGGGTGCGAGCCTTAGAGATGACCATACAGACGAATCCCGCTACTCGGATTCGTGGAGTTAAGCAAGATGTGCTCAAACCAGAGAACCTGTGAGCTGAAGCATTACGTGGAATGGAAGTGCAGTTATTGCTTAAGGAAGACGAAACCATATACTCCATGGAACGACTTTGGGGATTCCGACTCACGAAAATTTACGTATGCTTATTTTGAGCAAAACTTAGAAGTCAAGGTACTCGATCCATCTTGGATTCGACATGATAGACCAAGACTTCTATTGGCAGCCCCGGATCAAAGCCGATGTTGCTACATAGGTGGGTAACTGCCTTACTCGTGCCGAAGTTAAGACATAATACCAGAAACCGTCAGGGCTGCTGCAACAACTTGAGATTCCCGTGTGGAAGTGGGAATAAACCTCCATGGACTTCATTACAAGCTACCAAGAACCCAAGGAGGTCACGATGTGACTTGAGTGATTATTGATCAACTCACCAAGTCTACACATTTCTTACCAACCAGTAAGAGAGACAACACAAGGAAATTAACAGAGATTTATTTTTAGAGAGATTGTGGCACGTTATGGAGTACCTGTTTCTATTTTATCCGAACAAGATGGTTGTTTTGTGCCAAGGATATGGCAGACGATTCAGAAAGAGTTCGAATCACAGTTGAACCTTAGTACTGCCTCTCACCCTCAGACAGACGGTCCAAGTGATCGGACGATACAGACTTTGGAAGACATGCTACGTGTTTGTGTAATGAAATTTGATGAAAAGTTGGAATACTCACTTGCCCCTTAGTGGAGTTTTCCTAAAATATTAGATATCACACCGCTGTTTAGGCCGCTTCGTGTGAAGCTTTATAGGAACGTAAGTATCGGTCCCCTTTGTGTTGGGCGGAGACTGGAGATAAACGATTTACTGGCCCCGAGTTGGTTCAAGAAACTACAAACAAGATCGTTCAGATATGTGGTAGTATCAAGTCAGCACGTGTTGTACAGAAAGGCTACACCGATAAGCGGCGGAAACCGTTGGAGTTTGGGATTTGAGATATGGTATTAATGAAAGTCTCGCCTTGGAAAGGCGTGGTACAATTTGGAAAGCATGGGAGGTTGAACCCACAGTATATTAGACCTTTCGAGATCATGGAAAGGTTTGGGACCATTGCAGTGATCACGACACATTTCACGTGTCTAGTCTTTAGAAGAGTCTGACTCAAGAAACAGTCGTTATTCCCGTAAACAACATTCACATCAACGACAAACTCCAATTTACTAAAGAACTGTTGTGGGTTAAAACATACATATTTTCCCCGTGTAAATTGTATAAATTTTGTATAGTTTTTATTTGTTTTTATTTAGTTTTAGTATTATATTATATTAGTTTGTGTTTTGGCAGGTCCTGGTGCAAATGGAGCGAAAATGAGTAATATGGAAATGACCAGCCAGTTAGGCAGAGTGGGATGCCAGGGACCGAATAAAAATTGCCGCTATATCCTGTGATTGGGGCGATGCCACTTATCTCTATATTATAAAGTTGAAAAAGGCTATATATATATATTAGTAATAATTGTGAATGGACAAATTCTAAAATAGATGAAGCTGCCATTTGAAATTTTATTTCTACGTTGGGCCTAGTCAACGAATCAAAAGGAATTAAATAGAAGGAGGGTCATTATTTTAATATGGTGGACAAACAAGGAGAATTGTATTATTCTTGCAAAGAAAAGAAACATAAAAAGCTTCTTGGGCCGAAGCCCATTTAATTAGGTGTGGCGGCAGAAGACAACAAACGACAACAGAGGAGATTGGCCCTATTATTTTTCGTGAAGCAACATATATATTTGGTCGACAGAAGGCACAAGGGGATATCATCCCTATTATTGTTTTCGAAAAGAGGAAGGATCAGAAGGCAGAATTGCGAGAGACAGTACGAATTTGGGAGCACATCAGAGACAAATTTTTGGCGTTTAGTAGAAAGAGAAGGATCGGGTTTTGGATTGAAGATTGAACTTAAAGTTGTTTGCTTTACGGTTAGAATACGTTTTATTGTTTTTGGTTTCTTAAAACTTAATACTTTAACATGTTTTCTACTGTGAATGACTTTGAATTTATTTGTGTTTCATTCTTGACCATGCTTGGCTAAATTTCTTTGTGCTACCTAGGTCATGGATAATTGTTAGTTTTATTTGCGGTTTCTTGGTTGGTTGATTGATGTTTTGGCTTAGTGTTATGGTAAAAGTGTTCTAAACTAGGTTCTTATGTTTATGCGTATTTAATAATTGATGGTTTATTTTTGTTCCACCTTTTGTTGGTTAAAATTGGTTGCGTATTAATTTAATCTAGGGTTAGGTGATTTCGTTAACTTTGTGTTTTCGACTAAATCTTGTGGTTGCTAGACGTAGTACACCCTAGGAACAAATTAATAAACTATTTGGTAATTAAATATTCTACCATCTTTGAGAACGAGAGAAGATTAGATGTCGGGTTGTCTTAATCATTAGACGGTTTAGGTGTTAATTGCATGAGAGTGAATTACCCTAGGTTTTATTGTGATTTTTAGCAAACTATGTTAGAACCTAATTAGAGTCACCACCCCGTACATCCCTTACACTTCCCGGATGTACCGTTTCTAGTGAGACTAAGAGGTAATCTAGACTTTGCGTACCATAACCTAATTAGAGAGACCGAGAGGTGATCTGACATTAACCGTTGAGTTCATACACTTTTCTTGATCCTAGATTGCAACCTGTTTGGAGAATGATCTGCCAGCCAGTTTAGGTCTTGTTTAGTGAACCTTAAGATCCCGGTAGCCAAAACTTAGTTATTCCATTCCGAGAACCGTGAGTGAATTGACATGCATCTTGCCTAGGTAGCTACTTTCCTATCATCTGACTGCACCCAAATCTGCTATTTGTGTTCTGTTTGCTTATTTGCTTTCTTAGTTAATTCCTTTAGCTTAATTAGTCAAAACCTTAAAACCCTTAAAACAATTAAAAACCAGTTAAGTAATTAGGTGAGTCAGAGTCTAGTTTAGCGTCGCTAGTGTCTCGTGGGTTCGATACTCGGACTTCATTAGGCTTTACTACGTACGATAGGTACACTTTCCTGTCAGTGGTCTAGCATTTAGAGAGTCTTAGTTTATAAATTTAAAACTAGGGTGTCTAGATTAGGTTAGTTTTTTTTTACAAACCACATTCAGCACATCAAGTTTTTTGCGCCGTTGCCGGGGACACTTAGGCGATTGCGTTATTAGCTTTGACTGATCTTATTTGTTTAATTAGTCTTATTTGTAGTTTGAGTCTTAGGGTTTGTGTCTAGCAATAGTGTGTCTAGTGGTTTTTGTAAATATATTGTTATTAGTTAATTTTTTCTATATATTTGTTTATCATGTGTTTTATCTATGGAGGGCCCCATTACACCAAATATTGTCCAAACGATTCGGGGTGTTCCATAGATTTCGATGTTAACCCTCTTGTGCAGCCACAGTCATATCAGTCTTGGAATTGGCAACCAAAACAAACAACAGAGGACTTTCGTGACTGGATTAAGGCTGCTAAGGAAGAAAGTGGTAGGGCAATTCAAGCCGCATTTGATATTTTAAATTCACAGAGCTTGAAAAGCCAAGGCCGTTACACTTATGATATGAATGGAAATTATCTAGGATATCAAACAGCTGAGGGTAAGATGGACTACACAAATCCAGATTCGGGGGGAGAAATGTGCATTGAGATCTCACAGTCAGGTAAATATTACGATTCTACTTTTAATTATTATAATTCTCATGAATCAGATTTACCCTTGTCTTGTGAGGATGATGTCGTGCAGGTTTCACATTCTGAGCCCTTGTATGAAGAAGATGAGGATCACACTCATGAACCGGAGACGATAATGGACGTTGAAGTCCCACCTCTGGTTCAGCAAGTCGTTAATTCCAGTTATTGGTGTCCCACGCCATGGGATATTGATGACGGATTTTGGAGTGATGATGATGAGAGGGTAGTAGAAGAGGCAGAGTTGGAGGTGCCCGACTACACCGCAGCCCGGGATGAAGAAGTTTGTGAGCCACTGGACAAGATGGAGGATGAGAAGATGGAGCATGTACCATCTTGGGAGGAAGAGTTTGGTGATGAGTTGGTAGGTTTACCAACTCCTGAAGATGAAGAATTTGACCCGGTTGGTGATCTCGCCTATCTAGAGACATTACTTGTAGAGACGCCGACCATGGAGATCAAATATACACCGAACGTAAAAGAGGAAGTGGCTGAAGAGTTTGACAGCTGACCCGTGGAGAAGCTAGAAGTTGGATCGCCACCACAATTAAAAACACGGGAGAAGACACGAAGGAACTTGGATCGACAAAGTGTAAGGACACAAAGATGGTGCAAAGGGAAGTTCAAGGCAACACTAAAGTGCAGAGACAACCATCTTCCTTATTACATGCATCGCATCCGGTTTCTTCCAGGTAAATTTAAATTCTGGTGGTCTGAACCGTTTAAATTTTTTAAAATATTTTGTAATTCCACCAATGAAGTTTTAATTATTTTTGAGGACCGGGTGGAATTAAACGGGTTAAATAAGGTCCAGATCAAAGAAAAACTTCCTGATTAAATTCAAGTGTGGGGAGGTTTGTAGAGTTTGTATAGAGTCTTAGTTTTTGTATATTGAGTCTTAGTAGTTTTTGAGTCGTTTCTTTAGAGTCGGTATTGCTTTGGGTTTTGCTTTGTTTTTGTTTGTGCAGGTTTGGATTGTACCACTCGTACCCAATCTCCATTCGGGTGATTTCGGAGCTGCCTTATTAATATAACCCAAGCAGACTAGGCAACGATCGCGAAGGAAATGCTATACGATCGTTCGTTGGATTCAAGACTCGTACAACTGGCACTGACTTTTGTCCTAACCAGCTAAGTCTTTTCCAACTCTCTCTGTATTTTATTTTTCTTATTTCTTTCTTATTTATTTTTAGATTAGTTTGAGTCATAAAAATTTTAAAAATAAAAAAATCAAAAAAATGTCTTTTGAATAAAGAAGTTTGCAAAATTAATACGGAAAATGATAGAAAATATGGGTTTTTGTTCGGGTTCAAATAATGATAATATGAGATTAATTAAGTTGAGCTTGTGTCTAGTTTGGGATATGTGAATAGGCCCGGTTTGGTTCTAGGTTCCTTTGATGTTAATATTACCTTAATTGTCAATCTACTAGTGGGTTTTCATCTAGGGAAAATGGGAAATTGAAACCGCCAATAAGAGTATAAGGAACACCGTTATAAGTTAAAACCGTTAGAATTTTTAATCTTGAAAAAAGAAAAAAAAATAGAAAAATAAATGAGCTAGAAACTGAATGAAAGTAGCGCAGACCTATGTAATCTTGGTTGGGGATAGCGACTCTACAACCGGAATACCTCTAGGATGTGTGAAATCGAACTTGCAAATAAAAAAAAGTACCGAAGCCTAAGTAATCCGACTTGGGGATAGCGACTCTACAGCCGGAATGCCTCTGGGTTAGGGAAAACAACGTCTACGCTCATTAAAAGAAAAAAAAAAGAATGAAAAGAATAAAAAAGTGATGAAAAAAAGAAAAAAAATATTTGATTTTAAATTCTCTTGGTTTTGATATAAGACGGTTGGGAATTGGTCCAGTGATCGTTCCTTTTGTTCTATAAGCTTGAGGCGGGATTAGGTGGACCGTAGCTTCTAGCGTGAGACCCTAGGTAGATTGACCGCATTTGAACTAAATTTGCATGATAAGGGCTTAGGACCGGATTTGGGTTTAAAGGGACAAGCATATTTGCAATCGCGGCTAACACAAGTATTGATGTTAATAAACATAAATAAGTTTTTGATCCGAGTATTTATTCATCTCTGATTCCGTTTGCATAGATTCTTTTTCAGGGACGAAAAAGGTTTAAGTGTGAGGATATTTGATGTGTGTTAAAACATACATATTTTCACCGTGTAAATTGTATAAATTTTGTATAGTTTTTATTTGTTTTTATTTAGTTTTAGTATATATTATATTAGTTTGTGTTTTGGCAGGTCCTGGTGCAAATGGAGCGAAAATGAGTAATATGGAAATGACCAGCCAGTTGGGCAGAGTGGAATGCCAGGGACCGAATAAAAATTGCCGCTATTTCCTATGATTGGGGCGATGCCACTTATCTCTATATTATAAAGTTGAAAAAGGCTATATATATATTAGTCATAATTGTGAATGGGCAAATTCTAAAATAGATGAAGCTGTCATTTGAAATATTATTTCTACGTTGGGCCTAGTCAACGAATCAAAATGAATTAAATAGAAGGATGGCCATTATTTTAATATGGTGGACAAACAAGGAGAATTTTATTATTCTTGCAAAGAAAAGAAACATCAGAAGCTTCTTAGGCCGAAGCCCATTTAATTATGTGTGGCGGCAGAAGACAACAAACGACAACAGAGGAGATTGGCCCTATTATTTTTCGTGAAGCAACATATATATTTAGTCGACAGAAGGCACAAGGGGATATCATCCCTATTATTGTTTTCGAAAAGAGGAAGGATCAGAAGGCAGAATTGCGAGAGACAGTACGAATTTGGGAGCACATCAGAGACAAATTTTTGGCGTTTGGTAGAAAGAGAAGGACCGGGTTTTGGATTGAAGATTGAACTTAAAGTTGTTTGCTTTACGGTTAGAATACGTTTTATTGTTTTTGGTTTGTTAAAACTCAATACTTTAACATGTTTTCTACTGTGAATGACTTTGAATTTATTTGTCTTTCATTCTTGACCATGCTTGGCTAAATTTCTTTGTGCTACCTAGGTCATGGATAATTGTTAGTTTTATTTGCGGTTTCTTGGTTGGTTGATTGATGTTTTGGCTTAGTGTTATGGTAAATGTGTTATAAACTAGGTTCTTATGTTTATGCGTATTTAATAATTGATGGTTTATTTTTGTTCCACCTTTTCTTGGTTAAAATTGGTTGCGTATTAATTTAATCTAGGGTTAGGTGATTTCGTTAACTTTGTGTTTTCGACTAAATCTTGTGGTTGCTAGACGTAGTACACCCTAGGAACACATTAATAAACTATTTGGTAATTAAATATTCTACCATCTTTGAGACCGAGAGGAGATTAGATGTCGGGTTGTCTTAATCATTAGACGGTTTAGGTGTTAATTGCACAAGAGCGAATTACCCTAGGTTTTCTTGTGATTTTTAGCAAACCGTGTTAGAACCTAATTAGAGTCACCACCCCGTACATCCCTTACACTTCCCGGATGTACCGTTTCTAGTGAGACTGAGAGGTAATCTTGACTTTGGGTACCATAACCTAATTAGAGAGACCGAGAGGTGATCTGACATTAACCGGTGAGTTCATACACTTTTCTTGATCCTAGATGGCGACCTGTTTGGAGAATGATCTGCCAGCCAGTTTAGGTCTTGTTTAGTGAACCTTAAGATCCCGGTAGCCAAAACTTAGTTATTCCATTCGGAGAACCGTGAGTGAATTGACATGCATCTTGCCTAGGTAGCTACTTTCCTATCATCTGAGTGCACCCAAATCTGCTATTTGTGTTCTGTTTGCTTATTTGCTTTCTTAGTTAATTCCTTTAGTTTAATTAGTCAAAACCTTAAAACCCTTAAAACAATTAAAAACCAGTTAAGTAATTAGGTGAGTCAGAGTCTAGTTTAGCGTCGCTAGTGTCTCGTGGGTTCGATACTCGGACTTCATTAGGCTTTACTACGTACGATAGGTACACTTGCCTATCAGTGGTTTAGCATTTAGAGAGTCTTAGTTTATAAATTTAAAATTAGGGTGTCTAGATTAGGTTAGTTTTTTTTTCACAGACCACATTCAGCACATCAAGAACATTTTAAGGTTACGGACCGAAAGTCCACTAAACACGGAAAGGTCGTTTTAAACTTGTTAAAGTTCGTTGGAATTCACATCATGACCCAGAACTTACTTGGGATCATGAAGACCAAATTAAGTCTGAGTATCCACTTGGATTCACAACTCCCCTGCGGCTGATAACATAGCCTGAATTTCAGGATGAAATTCTTTTAACGGGGGGAGAATGTGACAACTGGCATTTTTCCATGTGTTCCGTACAATAATAAACAGTAATCTTTGCTTTAATGATTGTGCATGGTTTAATTAACAAGACGAATAATTTCCTGATTTCTGTCATATACATACAAAGGCATTTCATGTTGCAAGATTGTTTATCTTCATGAAATGCAACACAATATGGTACAATTAGTGCACGAAACAAAGTTAGCACAGTTATCAGACAAACTAGAAGTACTGATGGGCGTTCAGTACTCAGACAAACATGAAATTAAGACACAGAATGAGCCCCAGAACCAAGTGTTACACTAGAATAGTGTGTAGGAAAGTAGGGATTTCAAAACTGTCTTCCTAGTGATGATTTAGGTGCCGGAAAGTGCCAGAAACACACCAAAACTGCAGAATTCTGCAGAAAACAACACAAATCAGCAAAATTCGGCTTTTTAACAACTAAATGTAATGCAGAATTATGATTTAATGGTCCAGAATACCTTCCTAGGTGTCGGGAATCAAAACTGTCATAAAAGACAACATTAAGCACACTAAACTGCATGATTTAGCACTTTAACGAACCGGTAAACAACCGAATAACTGGACACTACCCGAAACACCAAATTTTCACTAGAAACATTGTTTTAGTGTTACGAAGCTAGTTATGATCACCGAACATCATATTACATCTTATAAACACTAAATTCCTAAATACCTAACTATAATACTTGGAATCTAACTAGAATGAACCAACTAATGTGCAGGATCGTTTTCTGACCCGAATGAGTCGATCAGAAGAGTTTTTGCTTGATACGAAAGGCGGAAACAGACGTATCAAGTTCAATTCAGCTAGATATTCACTTTAAACTGTCTTTTGATTGATTTGACAAAGATTACAGCGAGTAGACACTTCGGCAGCACTTCGGCTCCTAAACCGGAATCTAATCTAGTTTTAAATGACACGGACTAACCTAGTATTTATAGGCGTCTAATTCCGCTTGAAATGGTTCAAACGAAATCATGTTTCACGCGAAATCAGTGATTTTGTGTGAAATGTCAAGTGTTGATTTTGAGCGGAATTACAACATGTAATTTCGTTCGAAATTACATCTTAACCTATTTTTGACATTTTTCTCGTACAACGTGCCCTGATCTATCTAAACAACTATAAGACTCGATACAAGACGAAGTTAACAGACGGATGCACCAACAGACTCCCCCTCGGATGTTGATGAAGTCTTCGATGTCGAGTCTTCAATCTTCAGTCTTTATCAGTCCTCTCGACCTCTTCCGAAGTATCTAACAATGTAAAGTATCCTTTATCTCTCTCTTCTCTTTATCAACTTATCTCTCCCTCGGATGTTGATCTAATCTTCAATTTCAGAATATCAACCTGGCTCTTGAGTCTTCTAATTCTCTCCATCAGATCTCTTGATTCCTTAAGTTCATCATCATCAGCATCTTCAGACTCCCCTTTGCTATCAAACTCCCCCTTGAGTTGTGCTAGGATCATAATCTGACTTTCACAGGTTCACATGATCGAAATCTGGCTCTCTATCATACCAGAATCAGGAACCTGGCTAACCTGCACAGAACTCTACTAAAAAATAAATTTCACAAATTTAAAATTTGACAAATTTATATATCACTTGTAGAATCAATTTTCAAAATGATTTAACATTAATAATCTCTGATGAACCACTTGAAGACATACTATTTTTATTTCAAAAACTTTTCTCATTTCAAACACACTCTCCCAAACCTTTTGTTCATCATGTTTAGCACTCAGAATTTTGAAAATCAGCTTTTCAATATCAGTTGTCGAAAATCTTTTTGTATTTTTCAAAATTTTATGCTAAAACAAACTAAAATCTTTTTGGATTTTTGTAACTTGAAATGCAGTAAAGAAATATTTACAGACAATATTGTTGTGAGTTTGTGTAAGAGGATCATATCAGTTTTTGAGACAAATCACCAACACCGTTAAGCTTTAAACATTTTAAGTTCTAAACGATTCACTTAGATTGTCAGTATACTGATCCACTTAAATTTTCACACAAAGTTCAACTGTTTCGAGATACGAGATTAATGTTTTAGAGACTTAAACTTATTCGTGTGTCCCACCTCAGAATATACTCCCGTATCCAGATCCCAATATTCAGTCTTACAGGTGAGTATACCTAGATGATATCTGTAAGGTTTAAAATTGCGAGGGCCGTGAGAGCTCAGGCTATTGCTTCCGCAAAATCAGAGAGATGACGGCTTCGACTTTTGGTGTGTTCCCTTTAGAGAATCTTTTCTTCAACAACACATGATTAGCATTTTTCAATGTTTCATCATTTTTATGCTGAGGATGGTGCTATATTTCAAGCAAGCGTAAAGTATTATACGGGGACTAGGCCATTGCTTCCGTAAAATCAGAAGTCCCGGGATAATACCCCAGATATCACTGAGCATAAAGACCTAGTATCTCAGAAAGAGGTACCTTTCAAACAAGATTTCGGGGGTTACCCATATATCCGAGAGATGTTCCCCACGAATTAAGTAAGTTTGAAATTTAGGTTTATATCTCGTCACAATCTACTAAATGTGCAAAAACCTACTGGCACATCATCAGTGAGACCGTTTATCACATTTTTCTTTCCAAATCTTTAGCATGCTGTGATAGTCTACTGATGTACTATCATTTCCTCTTTTTCACAACAAAACTCATTTTTTATTTTTATCATGTTTTTGCCTTTTTCAAATTTTCAAATGTTTTTGGATTTTCTGAAAATTTCTTACTCCCCCTAAAATTCAAAATCATTTAAAGAAATTTGAAAACAAACTATACAAGTAAAGTGACAACTGTTGTGAATTGCTTCAAATCACCATCCACATGGCATAAACAATCAGAACTCCCCCTCACAACAAACTATTTTCCCATTGTGATTTCAAAACACTTAAGTTTGTTTTAATCAAATGGTTTTTCCGGAAAAAAAGTTTTGTTGATTTCATAAAACCACTTGTAGGTTAGGGGATCAATTCATTACTTTGTTATTTCATCTTCAACCTTTTGAAAAATATAACAGTTTTAAGTTCAAACATCAAATACCACTTGTAGAAAATCAAGTACAACTTAATGTCCCTGATTTACCAATTGTAATTCAAAATACCACAAATTTGAATTTCTCAAGAAAGATGCCGATTCCTGCTCCACTTCTTACCAACCTGGGAGCTTCGGCAAGTCCAGGATTTTAATCATCATAATAGGTTCCATCCCAGTCATAAACCTAGGATGACCCATTTTTACCTGGTTTCTTTGTTTTCTTCTCATAAAATTATTTTACCCCTTCGACCTTCCCGTCAATCATTTTTCCAAAAATATGCTTCACTTTGGGGTTAAAAGCTTTTTCAACATCAAATTTCTTCTTTTAAGAAAAAAATTGATTTGAAATCTCAATTTTCTAACTTTTTGTTTAAAATTTTCAGCCCGCAATGGTGGAAAATTGACATCATCCATTGGCAGTACTGAAGTTTCCAATTTTAAATCAACTTGTGGCTCCTCTGACTTTATGGAATCGGATTCATCGCCAGAAAATAGCTCCTCTGATTTTGACGAAATAGAATCATTGCTAGAACTATCACCAGATTTCTTAACAACCCACTTTTGGTTGTCAAGATTTGCTTTTCTTTTGTGAAAACCTCTTGAACATTCACCAACCTCAAATTTTGAATTTTTGAAAACTGTAAAAGGTTTGTTTGGTGGTTCACTCTCAACAATCTTTCCTTTCAGTTTTTCATAAACTCCCTGTTTTGTTTGGATTGCCTTTGAACAATTCCTGGTAATATTACTAACAATTTTGCATTGAAAACAGGTTCTCGTTTCTTTCTTTTGAGCAACATCTTTCTTCATCTCTTCTTGCTTCTTAGCAAGGAATTCTTTGTTGGATTGATTTCTGAACAACTGCTCCTTTTCCTCTTCAGATGATATTCCTGAGACAAAAACAGTTTTTGGTTTATAAGTTTTCTCATTTTTATGATTTTTTTGGTGGAATAAAACCAAGACCTTTTCTTTTGAAATTACCGTTATGGTTTGGTTTCTTTTGAAAACTCGAACCAGAACTGTAACCTTTTTTCTTGTTTAAATGTTATTGAACTCTTGAGGTATAAGGTTTAGGTTTTTTCAGAAAGATTTACATCTTTTATTTCAGAAATATCAATTTCAGTTAGTTTGAAAACCTTTTTAATCATTTCAGTTTTAACACCTCTTATTGGAAATTCCTCATCAGAATATAATTTGTCTGAATCATTCAAAAGTATATGCCACTTTGATTGGTTCGTCATTCAAATTAGATTTTGATAACAGGAATTCTTTATTGTAAACTCTTTTAACCGAAGATTTTGGACTGTTGTCAGTTGAACTCGAACTTTCAGACCCAGACTTTGACTCTGACTCTGACTTTGACTCCTCGGATTCATCTTTATCCAACACCTGATCGACCACTTTCTTTATTAACTCGGACTCATGATCAGTGTCAGATGACGTAAAAGTGACATCAATACTATCTGGAAAATTATCTGATGGCTCAGATTCCCATTGTAAATTGGTTGCCTTTTTGACTCTTTCTGAATTTGGATTTCACGGTGAATATCCATTTTCAAGCGGAGGTGGACACTGGTTGTAACTGAAACCTTGTTTCTTACCAGAGTCATTCACTTCAGTATCCTTCTTCTTTTCAGAAATCTTTTCATCAGATTCCTCTTTTTCTTCAAACGCCTTCATGCCTTCCACTGTTGGATAAATCCTGTCAATAACATAAGAAGTACATGAGTAACTTTTTAACAAACGGTTTACTCTTTCTGTTTCAATTCTCTGTGTTTCCAATTTCTGTTCAAGTACAACACATTTCTCAATGTAATTGTTGACGACTTTCTGTTTTGTCATGAAAGCTCCTTGAAGTGTTTTCATGGCTGTTGCTTGTTCATTGCTTGATTGATTGTACGGATTCATTGCTTTGTTTAGAACATCATACGATTCTTTCAATTTGTTCATGTTATGAATCAAAGTACTGTTCTGCTTCTTTACTGTTTCACAATTTTCACATATCACAGGAATTTTTTGTGCATCAGCTTCTGCATTAACTTTGAAAGCTGGAACCTCTTTTATCTTTTTCCTTATCACACGAACTTCTTCATCATCACTGCTGACAGGTTTCTTAATCTTTTTCTCTTTCTTTTTCTTTTGAGTCTTTCCATCATCACTGTCACTCTCTTCCATCATTTTAAAGTGCTTTTCCATTCTTCTTGCCTAATAATCATCATCATTATCACTGTCTTCAGCAACTCGAGCAACACAAGCTTTATGATTTGACTTCTTGTTAGGATCATAATCATCCCAACTGAAATTTGCCCAGCTAAACCCTTCTGGTAATTTTTCATCATCTTGGTTTATCAGACATGCTTTATTATCAGCTGAAACATATTTGTCCCAACTGAAACCTTTCGATGACTTCTTATCATCTTGATTCACCATACAAGCTCTCTTTGATGATTCTTCAATTTCCTTCCTGGCATGAGCAGTTTGTGGTTGTTGTTGATGTGGTTGTTGAGCAACTTGATGATAAATTGCTTTCCGATAATAATCATTGTTGTTAAACGGATTTTGAGCTCCACTTGCTTCGCGGTTTTTGCACTCCCTCTTGAAGTGTCCTTTTTCCCTGCAACGAAAACAAGTAACTTTAGATTTATCAAATCCTAAAGTAGAAACATTTGCATCACGGAAATCATCTCTTCCCGTAATTTGTTTAAATTTATCAGCTCTCCTCAACACACTCGCTAAACACCATTTTATATCCATCAATTCCAGCTCTTCAGCATCAATCTGATCGTAATCCTCTTTTGTCAACATTGGATTCCTGATCCGACCTGCAACTAAACTCTCATATGATTCCAAAATGGTTCCCAACAACGACATGTGACCTTTAGCAACCTCTTCCAAGAAATTTTCACCATTCTCAAGATTTAAAACAATGTTGCATTGTAATCTTTTGCCACTCTTTGTTGCAGAAAAGTTTGGATCAAATGATGGATATGGAGAAAATCCTGTTTTGATGTTTGATCCTTGAGATGATCCACCAGATGAACTTTTAGCATTGAATGCAGTTTCAATCTTTGGTGACATATTGGTTTTATCACTGCTTCCTCCTTTGTAATACAACCCAATATCTTGTTCACCATCAAAATCTTTCATTCTTGAGATCTTTCTTTGTTCCATCTCCTGAGCTTCAATCTTTTCAATAAACTTGCTGAGTGTTAAACTGCTAAATCCTTTCTTGTTCCTTAACATCATAAGATATGTGCCCTAAGTTTCATGTGGCAACGCATCAGCCAGCTTTTCTATCAACTCTTCATTATCTTTTGTGATGCTCAACCTCTTCATGTTTGCTAATAGATTGCAATATCTTTCTATGATCTGCTTTGTGTTTTCATTTTTTAAACCCCGAAATAAATCAAATTCCTTTTTCAAAAGCGATTTTTTGTTCTTTACCATCTCTTGGCTTCCAACAAACTTCGATCT
>JARYGA010030150.1:0-32950 GCA_030545235.1 Helianthus tuberosus | reverse complement strand
ACAAAGTACAAACAGCAGCAGTGGATTTTCTTCATATCCGAATGTTAATCCGAAGAGTTCAACTTCAAGTTTTCATTCTCAAAGCTCAAAAAGTGGAAATGGTTGTGTGATACAGTGCAACATTGCATTGAATCTTCCAGATGGTCAAAGTTTTTCTAAAGAAATTGCAAAAGATCACATGGCGTTACTTGCAACTGTGCTACAATCCTAAGAAGGTTTGGTTGCAGGGAGGATCGGAAATCCTATGCTGACGAAAGAGGATTACGATCAGATAGACGCTGAAGAGATGGAGCTCATGGACATTAAATGGTGTCTAGCTAGTGTCTTGAGGAGAGCAGAAAAGTTTAAAATGATCACAGGGAGAAATGATTTTCTGGATGCACATGTTTCTACTTTGGGTTTTGATAAATCTAAAGTTATTTGTTTTCGATGCAGGGAGAAATGTCATTTCAAAAGAGAATGCAAAAATCAAGAGGCTAGTGGAGCAAAGAATCCTTTTGGAAAAGATGATTACTATCGAAAAGCAATATATCAACAAGTTGCTCATCAACCATATCAACAAAAAGAAACACAAACTGCTCATGGGAAAATGATCGAAGATGCAAATAAGAAAGCTTATTCTGGTATCATTGATCAAGATGATGAGAAAATGGCTCCAGGATTCAGTTGGAACAAATATATTTCAGCTGATAGTAAAGCATGTTTAATAAATCAAGATGATGAAAAATTACCTGAGGGTTTCAGCTGGGATCAGTTTGCGGATGAGAATGGGAATTTTAAAGCTTTCATTACAAAGATTGTTCAAGAACCCAATTTGTTTACAGAATGGATGAAAGTGTTAGTGCACTACGTCTATTGACTTCGTCTTGTATCATGTACTAGGATAGAATAGGATTATGAGTGCCCAAGGTTTGAGAAACAGATTTACAGGTTTAAGAAGGCGATTCCGCTCGAAACAGCACAAGACCATTTCAAGGGAAATCAGAACTTTCTGATTCCGCTCCAAAGTGCACCATGTCATTTCGAGGGAAATCAGAACTTTCTGATTCTGCTCGAAATCACCCTTGACCATTTGGAGCAAAATCCGGACTAGTATAAATAGGGTACTTGTTGTTTCATTTGATACGACTTCAGAATTTGTAACGAAGTGCTGCCAAAGTTTGTCCAGGTTGTAATCAGTGTTATTATCAATATAAGTGACAGATTAAATAGTATCAAGTTGTTTCCATGTCCGTTTCACTGATTCCGCCTTTGAATCGGATTACAAGCTCTTCTGAACGACTCGTTTGGGTCCAACAACGATCCTACAAGTGGTATCAGAGCTCAGGAAGAAGAGTTTAGCTTGATATCATCATTTTTCTGACTTCTACACCTTCTTTCTTCAACAGAACAAAATTTAACGGTCAAAACTTGATCAATTTTTCACAGACTGTGTAAAAGTGCATATTATCAAATCCTTGAAAGTTACAGGACAAAATTCGGCCCAAAAATGACTAAAATTGACTTCCAAAGTGATTCCGCTCGAACTTACATTGTTTGATTTCGCTCGAGATCTTGATTCCGCTCGGCTGATTCCGCTCGAATTTACCTATTTACGCTTTAAAAGTGTGTTTCAGCTTGAAAAGTCACTTGATTCCGCTCGAAGTGTTAATCAAGTGATTCCGCTTGAAGATTAGATCTGATTCCGCTCCAAGTTGCAAAAGTCTGATTCCGCTCCAAGTTGCAAAAGTCTGATTCCGCTCCAAGTTGCAAAATTCTGATTCCGCTCCAAGTTGCAAAATTCTGATTCCACTCCAAATTGCAAAATTCCGATTCCCCTCCAAAACACACTTAAGTGATTTCGCTCGAAATTCTTATTCAGCTTGAAAAGAGGATTTTTGTGTCGAAATCATTTCACGCCGATCAAGTGTCAGTTTGTTTCAGGATATTTGATATTGTTTGTACTGATTGTGTTTGTTTGATTGTTTGTCCAAGATTACATCATGGCTGAAGAATTATACAATACGTTTTTCAACGCGTTCACATCCGAATCGTCCGAGATTACAAATGTTACACCAAAAACCATCACGAAAGCGATCAATGAGAACATCAAGCATGATAATTTCTACGGAACACACTCAAAGCCACCAACTCTGGAAAGCATTGAGGATTATACTTAGTGGAAGGAACGATTTCTTAACTGGGCGAAAGCGTATGCGCATGAAAGCTGGTTCTGTTTAGAGTTTGGATATGAAAGACCGAAATATAATAAAGGTGAAGAGATTCCATTCAAGAAATTACCTAAAGACGACAAAGCAGAATATGCAGCCGAACAAAGGATGATTGCTTTGATTCAGACGGCAATTAGAAATGATATTTTTGCATTGCTTAATCATGACGGGTCGTCAAAATTTGTTTGGAAAGCTTTACAAGCTAAAGCTGAGGGGGGTAAACAGATTAAAAAGAACAAAATTGCGTTGCTTAAAAAAGAATTCGATTTATTTGATAACATTAAAGGAGAGTCGGTGAGGCAAATGATAGAGAGATTCTGTCATTTAAAACTTGAACTTGAACGTTTCAAAATTGAGAAAACAAGAGAGGAAATTATCGATAAAGTCATTGAAGCATTACCACGAGCTGATCAGTGGCAGACGTTTGTTTTTATCTTAAAAAATGATGCTTTGTATGATGAAATTTCTCTTGATGCATTGTTTGAAAAGACAGAGAGTCATGATCTGGAGCTACAGAAGCAAAGCAAGATGACTGGTTCTTCACATCAACAGAATGTTGGCTTGTACTACAAAGGCAGTGTACCATCAGAGAAAGGTGTTAGTTCACCAAAGACAGCATTTAGTGGTGAGAAGATGAAAGAACCACAAACAGCTTCATCAAGTTACCATTCTAGATTTCATTCATCGGTTTCAAAAGCCAGTTCTGAAGAAGCAGAGGAGATACTTTGCAACATTGCTCTTAAGTTGAAGAATTCTCCTGCAATGAGCATCAATGCAGCTAAACAGCAAATGAGTTTCCTTGCATCTGTTCTGGAATCGTATGAAGGTCTTGTAGCTGGAAAAATTGGAGACTCCGAATTGACCAAAGAAGACTACGACCAGATTGATCCGGAAGAGATGGAGCTCATTGACATCCGTTGGTGCTTAGCAAGTTGCATCCGAAGAGCGCAGAGGTATATGGAGATTACTGGGAAACAATCTCTTGGAGGTGCATCAACAAAGCTTGGATTCGACAAATCCAAAGTGACTTGCTTCAAATGTAAGCAGAAAGGTCATTTTAAGAGAGAATGCACAAATTCTGCAGTAGGTGGAAATGAACATCCGTTCAATGATGATTACTACCGAAAGGCAATTTACCATCGAAGCAAAGAAGAGCCAAAGATGATTGAAGATAAACCCAAATCGAGAGCTTGTTTTGTAATTCAAGATGATGAAGGTTTTGACTGGAGCACAGTTTGTCCAGAAGAAGATCGTTTGGAAAATATTCGAAAAACAGCTCATGGCAAAGCTATAACAGAGGAAAGAAAGTTTGTTTTTGTTGCTGAGATTCAAGATGAAAACAAAGACAAAGATACAGCTGAGATCAAAGTGAAAACCAGAGAAGAGATTCTTAAAGAAAAGACCTACAAAGAAAGAAACATTGTATTGAACAAAATGGATGAAATGCAAGAAGAGTATGAGAGTGCAGTGAGCAACAGAAGATGGGATAAAAAGAGAGAATGTTACTTCAACAGAGAAGGAGAACCAGTTGTTCCAAAGAAAGACATAATCTTTGATGATGTTATTCTCATAATTCCTTTGAGAGCCGAATATTATAGAAATGTGATGAAAGATGACACATATGCTAAAAGGAATGAAAAGGAGATCAGATATGCCATGACATCGTGTCTGAGAAAAAGGGATGAAGAGAGAATGAAAAAGAGTGTTGAAGAAATGGTGAACAATCTGAAGAAAACTGCTGAAGAGGTTAAAGCTGAAGAGGTTGAAGTTGAAGTTGTGAAAGAGGAAGTTTTGAAAGTTGAGGAGACAGAAAAGATTGAAGAAAAAGTTGTTGTGAATGAAGTAGTTGAGAAAGCTGTTACTGAAGAACAGCAAATTGGAGAAGAGGTGAGGAAAGAAGAAGAAAAAGAAAAGAATGAAAATTTGGAAGCTGGTAATGCTGGTGATGAAATCGGTGTTGAAGAAAAGCAAGATGATGTTCATCAGAAGCAAACTGAGGAAACTGCATCAAACACCGAAGTGCCACTCACTAAGGTACATTCTGATTCTGAAATCTTAAAAACGATTGATCAGTGCAAGAAATGCATGGAACCGTGCAGAGTTTGTACTGAAAAAGATGAGCAATTCAGAACAAGAGATCTTGAATTCACTAAAATTGAAAAGATTTTTAAAGAAAAATGCAAAGAAATGCTAGAAAAAGAAAAAGTTTTGAAAGAAAATGATGAAAAACTTTCAGAAAAATGTAAAAAGTTAGAAACAGAAAATGAAGTTTTGAAAGAAAATGTTTCTAAAATGACAGAAGAATGTTCACAAAAAGAAATTGCTTGTCTAGAAATGAAGAAAGAATATGACTTAATGAAATTAGCATATCATATTACGAAAGAGTCATACGAAAAGGTGAAAGATGAAATGAAATACGCTCAATCAAGAATGAATTATCTTTCTGAAACAACTAAAGAACTTAAACGAATGTATTCCATAAAATAAGATGTTGTTAATTCCTATATTGAGGATGTTGCTAAGCTAAAGCGACAGATTGCTGATCTAGAACAGGATAACAACAAGTTAAAGAGTTATCACGTGTCGTCATATGAGCTTGAACGTATTTTCAATATAAAACCAGGAGATCGTGATTCTGAGCAAAACAAGAAAGGCATTGGCTCAGAGTTTCATCAAGTTCCACCACCGGGAAAATTTGCATTTTATGATGATGAAAATGTCGAAAAAGCTTTCAACATGGTAGACCAATTGCCAGACAACATTGACATAACCTATTCCAAATCTGATGATTCTCATGATTCAGAGGTGGTAGGTAAAGTCGTTGAAAGTGTGTTGAAAGAAGAGTCGGTTGATACAGGTAAATCTGAATCACAGGATGAAGATGAAGGAAATCTTCATGATAGTTATCTGAAAAACACAAAATCCGAGAAAAATTTGAATGATGATTCAAAAGGATTGGTTTATACCATGATTGGATCAGGCAAATTGTTCTTAGATGTTGTATTTCCGATTCAGAATGTGATTTCAGAAAAGGTTGATAAAGTTTTCAAAATGGTTGAGATTGAGAAGTTTGAGATTTCAAAGTTTGCTGGTAAGAGTCATAGAGGTTCGTATAACAAACCTAGTTTCAAGAAGAAAAACATGAAGACTGGTTTGGGTTATAAGAAGAAACAGAATTGGAAGAGAAATGAAACTCCGAATTTAAAGACAAAAATGAGTTTTGTTCAAGGAAAAAGTTTTGAAGAAGAGGAAGAACTTAAAATTGGACAACAGTCTATTGAAGAGTTCCTAGCTCAAAAGAAAAAGCAACAACCACAGGTCAAAGATGTGTCCATGAGAACATGTTTCAAATGTGATCAAAAAGGACATCTTGCACGCAAGTGTCCAAATCTGAAAGCTGTGGATGTTGACAAAAAGAAGATTGATGCTGAGAAACAAAAATCTGAGAATATGAGACAAAGGTCAACCAGATTTGATTCAAAACAAACTTGGAGGTACAACACAAACAAGTTTGCTTCGAATCAAAATTGGAAGTCAAACTCATATAGGTTCGATTCTAGACAGACCTGGAATTCTCATACACCCAGAGTCAGAACAACTCAAAGTTGGAAAACAACTGTTGATATGACAAAACCTCAAGAGTTTTGGAAAACAAAAGTTGTTGATCAAAAACAAAATGTTCAAAAGGAGTCACATTTTTACAAACGTGGTACTCCTAAAGGTAAAAAATGGAGTGCAAAGAAACAGGTGATTCTTGAAACAGATGAAAAAGTTGAAGTAAAAGTTGAAAAGATTTTTGTGAAAGATGACAAAGAGTTTCCAGCATTGAATGAAAATTATTGTGTTGAAATGCCTAAGGTTCAAAAGACCTGGGCTAAATTGTTCAAGTAATCAAGTAGTCTGAATGTGCAGGTGCTCAACAAATCCGAAGATTGTGAAAATGGTAGTTGGAGCAGCCTGGCACAACGGGAAGAGGAGGCTGCTGGACCCTGTGTTGGTTGAAACAGGGAGTTTATTTTCATTCTGTAAATAAATAAACTATATTTCAAAAACCCTAAAAAATTGAAAATTTTGAAAAACCAAAAATATGTTTTGTTTTTTATCAAAAATAGAAAAATACAAAAATATGTGTTGATTGAATACGCCGAAACCCTCACAGCTGAACAAACATGATTAATTTCACAAGATTGAAAAACGGTTTTCAAACTGTAAAAAATCAATGGGTTGTAAATCATGGGGGTACTTTATATTAGTTTTTCTGCAAAACAGAGCATAGTTAGCAGAAAATGGATGGCGAGACAAAGCTATCAGTATTGGTTGTCAAATTTTCTTTTAATGGTTTTGCATTTTAGGGGGAGAAAAGTTGTTAGAAAATACAAAAACATTTGAAAATTTGAAAAAGTAAAAAACATGATAAAATTCGAAAATTGAGTTTTTTGCGTAAAAAGAGGAAATGATAGTACATCAGTAGACAGTTACACTATGCTAAAGATTTGGAAAGTTTAAATATGTTAAACGATCTCACCGAGGATGTGTCGATAGATTTTTATACATTTAGTAAACTTTTTCGGGATATAAACCTAAATTCAAACTTGCTTATTTTGTGGGGAACACTACTTGGATATATAGGTAACCCCTGAAATCTCGTTTGAAAGGTCCCTCTTTCTGAGATACTAGGTCTTTATACTCAGTGATATCTGGGGTATTATCCCGGGACTTCTGATTTTGCGGAAGCAATGGCCTAGTCCCCGTATAATACTTTTTGCATGCTTGAAATATAGCAAACGCCCTCAGCAAAAATGATGAAACAATAAAATTGATAATCATTGTTCTTGAAGAAAAGATCCTCTAAAAGGGACACACCTAAAGTCGAGCCGTTATCTCTCTGCTGAACGGAAGTTCTGACCTGAGCTCTCACGGTTCTTCGTAATTTATAACCCATTACAGATATCATCTAGGTATACTCACCTGTAAGACTGAATATTGGGATCTGGATACGGGAGTATATTCAAGAGGTGGGACACATGAATGAGTTTAAGTTTTTAAAACATCTAATTCGTATCCTGAATCAGTTGAAATTTGTGTGAAAATTTAAGTGGATCAGTATATCGACAATCTAAGTGAATTGTTTAATTCTTAATGTGTAAATAAGCTCAACGGTACTTGTGACTTGTCAAAAACTGATATGATCCTCTAATGCATACTCAAACAAAAATATTGTCTGTAAATATGTTTGTACATATTTCTTTACTGCTTTATATTTTCAGAAAAATACAAAAAGATTTTTGATTCTGCTTTATTTTTAACAACCGATGTCTGAGATGTTAAGTTTCAAAATTTAAGTAAGTTGATTGTGTTTCTGAAAATAAAAACAAGTTCATTAATTTGAAACTTGGTTTAAAATCAAAAATTCAAAAACAGTTTGTAATATCTCCAAGGTCATTAATTTGGACTTGGAAGATTAACTGTGAGGGAGTTGGATTTTTTAATACTGCTAAATCATTTAGTTTGTTGATAGAGGGAGTAATTAAAGAGTTTAAAAGAGCCAGTTTACGATTTCTGGGTAATTGAATTTGAAAGCATTGTATTTATAGATGTTTGAGTGATTGCAGATAGTCCAGATTACGATCCCGAGAGCAGAGTCTAAGGGGGAGTCTGAAGACAAGCTTGAAGCAAGAAAAAGCTTGTAGATGGATAGCTAGGTGTCGATCTCAAAGCATGGAAGCTTGACGAAAGGGGGAGCCTGAAGCTGATAGAAGAAGAGAAGGATTGATGGATGCTTATATTGTTACAATTTTGGATGAAAAGGCAGAATGATCAAGACCGAAGATGTGTCATGCTGAAGACTAGACACTGAAGACTTCGTCAATATCTGAGGGGGAGTCTGTTAGTGCACCACGTCTATTGACTTCGTCTTGTATCATGTACTAGGATAGAATAGGATTATGAGTGCCCAAGGTTTGAGAAACAGATTTACAGGTTTAAGAAGGTGATTCCGCTCGAAACAGCACAAGACCATTTCGAGGGAAATCAGAACTTTCTGATTCCGCTCCAAAGTGCACCATGTCATTTCGAGGGAAATCAGAACTTTCTGATTCCGTTCGAAATCACCCTTGACCATTTGGAGCGAAATCAGGACTAGTATAAATAGGGTACTTGTTGTTTCATTTGATACGACTTCAGAATTTGTAACGAAGTGCTGCCAAAGTTTGTCCAGGTTGTAATCAGTGTTATTATCAATATAAGTGACAGATTAAATAGTATCAAGTTGTTTCCACGTCCGTTTCACTGATTCCGCCTTTGAATCGGATTACAAGCTCTTCTGAACGACTCGTTTGGGTCCAACAACGATCCTACAGAAAGCGATTGGTGTTCATGAGAAGAATCAAGAAGAAGAATCTGTTTCATCTGATGAAAGTTCAGAAGAAGCAACTGATGTTGATCAAACATCATCAGATTCTGGTTCTTCAGATGAGAGTTCTGAAAAAACATTAATTTTTTATCAAACACCATCTGATTCTAGTTCTTCAGATGAGAATTCTGAGAAGAGAATAGATTTTGACCAATCACCAACTGATGACAGTGGTGATGATGAGGAAGAAAAACATATTAACGTTGCAAAAACTCATCTATCTCCTGAAAGTTTTCAATTTTATTTTGCAGATCGCTTGGAGAAACTGAAGGAGAGAAGAGCAACAAAAGAACAAAAGAAAATGAAGTGTGAAAGTGTTGATCAAAAAGAAGAAATTGTTCAAAATGAAGAAGTTAAAGCTGAGAAGGTGATTGAAGATGAACCAGTGATTGAGGTTGAAAAAGTCATCGAAGTTGAAAAGATTGTGGAAGTCATCAATCCTTGCTTAAAGTGTTTAGAATCTTGCAAGAAATGTGCAGAAAAAGATGAGAAACCGAGTGAGCAAGAAAAGATGAAAGAACAATTATTATTCAATCTCAACTACGTGAAAGAATCTTACGATGTATTGAATAGAACGGTAACTGGTCTACAAAAGACTAATTCAGAAAGAGAAGATGCATTAACCATGATGAATGTTGTGATGATGACAAAGCAGAAGGCGATAAATCACTACATTGAGGAATGTGCCAAGTTGTAGCAGGAGTTGGAGACAGAAAAGATTGAAAATGAGAGAATTAGACGTTTATTGCAAAGTTATTCTAGTTCTGATTATCTCATTGATCGGATTTATACAACTGTTGCAGGGTTTGAAGCATTTAAAGATGATGAGAAGCCAAAGAAGAAGGATACTGGTAAGAAATAGAGCATTAGTTATAAAAAGTGTCCGCCTCCAATTTGGGAAGGGTATTCGCCTAGAAAACCGAATGAGGAGCAAGTCGAAAAAGCAGTCAATATAAAGTTAAAGTCTGACATAACCGATGAATTACCAGAAAGCATTGACGTTGTTTTTACATCGTCTGACACTGATCATGAGTCCGAGTTAATAAAAAAGGTGGTCGATCAGGTGTTGGATACAGATGAGGAGTCGGAGTTAAAGTCTGAGTCAAAGTCCGAGTCTGGGTGTTCAATTCCGTTCGTCAAAAGTTCGAGTTCGTCGGCCAACAGTTCAAAGTCGTCGGTTAAACGGGTGTACAATAAAGAATTCCTGTTATCAAAATCTAATTTGAATGGCGAAGCAATCAAAGTGGCATATACATTGATTGATTCAGACAAATTATATTCTGATGAGGAATTTCCAATAAGAAGTGTTAAATTTGAAAATATCAAAAAGGTTTTCAAACTTACAGAAATCAATATTTCTGAAATAAAAGATGTAAATCTTACTGAAAAACCTAAAAAATACACTTCAAGAATTCAACAACGGTTAAACAAGAAAAAAGGTTACGGTTCTGGTTCTGGTTTTCATAAGAAATCAAACCATAACGGTAATTTCAAAAAGAAAGGACTTGGTTTTATTCCACCAGAAAATTATAAAAATGAAAAATATGTCCAAGATTTTAAATCAAAAATGACATTTGTTTCAGGGACAAGCTCGGAAGAAGAAGCAAAAAGCCCATTCTGGAAACAATCAAACAGAGAATTCCTTGCCGAAAAGCAAGAGAATATGAAGAATGGAGCTAATAAAAGAAAGGAGACAAGAACCTGTTACAAATGCAATGAAGCTGGTCACATTGCATGGAATTGCTCTCAAGCATCAAAGACAAAACAGGAAGTCTCTAAGAAACTCAAAGGAAAAGCTGTTGAGAAAAATGAGCCACCAACGGAAAAATTTAAAATTTTTGAAAATTCAACACATGAAGTTGGTGAATGCTCAAAAACTCATTTTTATAAAAAGAAAGCTAAGGACAACCAAGTGTGGGTGGTTAAGAAGATTCATGGCGATGAATCTAACTCCACAAAGTTAGACGAGCCACAAGTTGAGGTTAAAGATGAAAACTCAGTACCTCCAATGGATGATGTTCATTTTCCACCATTGAGGGCTGAGAATTTTAAATCAAAGGTTGGTAAAGTTGATATCTCGAATCAGTTCTATTCTGAGAAGAAGGAATTTGATGTCGATAAAGAATTTAATGGAAACGTGAAAAAGATTTTTGGGAAAATGGTCGAGGGTAAAGTCAAAGGGGTAAAAGAATTCTATGAAACGAAGAAGGCAACATACACTCTGATTGAGAGTGAACTTGATAAGCTTACATCCAAGCTTGCTGAGGCTTGGATGTCTGTGTTTAACATGTAAAACCCTGACTTGCCGGAGCTCCCAGGTTGGTAAGTGTGGAGCAGGAATCGGCATCTTTCTTGAGAAATTCACGAAAGTGATTTCGACTTACAAGTGGTTGGAAAAGTTTTTTTTCTTACAAGTGGTAAATCAGGGACATTAAGTTGTACTTGATTTTCTATAAATGATTGAGAAACAATATGGTGAATCCCTAACCTTCAAGTGGTAAAATCAACCAACAAACTTTTTTTCCGGAAAAATCATTTTGGTTAAAATAAACTTAAGTGTTTTGAAATCAAAATGAGAAAATAGTTTGTTGAAAGGGGAAGTTTTGATTGTTTATGCCAAGTGGATGGCGATTTGAAGCGATTTGATATCAGTTGTCAATTTTATTGTATAGTTTGTTTTCAAATGTCCTGAAATGTCTTTGCATTTTAGGGGGAGTAAAAATTTCAGAAAATCCAAAAACATTAGAAAATTTGAAAAAAAAATCAAAAACATGATAAAATGCAAAAATGAGTTTTGTTGTATAGAAGAGGAAATGATAGTACATCAGTGGACGATCACAGCATGCTAAAGAAATGGAAAGTTAAAATGTGATAAACGGTCTCACTGATGATGTGCCAGTAGGTTTTTGCACATTTAGTAGATTGTGACGAGATATAAACCTAAATTTCAAACTTGCTTATATCGTGGGGAACATCTCTTGGATATATGGGTAACCCCCGAAATCTTGTTTGAAAGGTCCCTCTTTCTGAGATACTAGGTCTTTATACTCAGTGATATCTGGGGTATTATCCCGGGACTTCTGATAATGCGGAAACAATGGCCTAGTCCCCGGAGAATACTTTACGCTTGCTTGAAATATAGCCTACCCTCAGCATAAAAATGATGAAACATTGAAAAAATATGTAAATCATGTGTTGTTGTAAAAAAGATCCTCTAAAGGGGACCCACCAAAAGTCGAAGCCGTCATCTCTCTGTTGAACGGAAGTTCTGACCTGAGCTCTCACGGCCCTCGCAATATAACCCCTTACAGATATCATCTGTGGTATACTCACCTGTAAGACTGAATATTGGGATCTGGATACGGGAGTATATTCTGAGGTGGGACACTCGTTTAAGTTTAAGTGCTTAAAAGATTAATTTCATATCTCGAAACAGTTGAACTTTGTGTGAGAATTTAAAGTGGATCAGTATACTGACAATCTAAGTGAATCGTTTAGAACTTAAAATGTTTAAAGCTTAACGGTGTTGGTGATTTGTCTCATATACTGATATGATCCTCTTACACAAACTCACAAAAATATTGTCTGCAAATATTTCTTTATTGCATTTCATTTACTTTCAAAAATTCCAAAAAGATTTTAAGTGTGTTTTAGCATAAATTTTGAAAAATTCAAAAAGATTTTCGACAACTGATGTTGGAGAGCTGATTTTCAAAATTCCAAGTGCTAAACATGATGAGCATGTGGTGAGGGGGAGTGTGTGTTTAAATGAGAAAATATTTTGAATAGTTACCTACATGTGATTCATCAGAAATTATCATTGATAAATCATTCTGGTTGATTTTGAAGGAAGTTTGAATAGATAAATTCATAAATTGTTAAATTTGTGAAATTTACTTTTGGGTAGAGAATGTGCAGATCTCTGTGAAAGAGAGCCAGGTTTCAATACCTGAGGATGTTGTGATTTCAAAAAGCCAGGCTGCGATCCCAGCAAATCGAAAGGGGGAGTCTGAAGACATCTGAGTAGATAAGATTGTTCGAGGAGGAGTCTGTTGATGCTAAAAAGAAGAAAGAGATAAAGATTTGAGGATACTTACAATGTCGGATACTTCAAAGAGCTCGAGAGGACTGATAAAGACTGAAGACGTTAAAGACTCGACACTTAAGACTCGTCAACATTCGAGGGGGAGTCTGTTGGTGCATGCGTCTGCGACTTCGTCTTGTATCGAGTCTTACATTGCAATTGTTAGATCAGGGCGCGTTGTACGAGAAATAGGATAGAATTTATGTGTTTGTAAGCTAATTTCGTTTGAACATGACATGTAACACTTTCAAACGAAATTAACTAGTTTAATTTCGTTTGAAGTGAACCATGCCACCTTCAAACGAAATAGCATCCCCTATAAATACTTGATGTCTTGATTTCATTTGTAACTTTCCGGTCAGTGTAACGAAGTGCTGCCGAAGTGTTGTCAGACTGTAAATCATTATCAAATCAATCTTACAACAGTTTAAAGTGTATATCTTGCTGATTTGACCTCTACACATTTGTTTCCGCCTCTCGTATTTAGTAAAACTCTTCTGATCGACTCGTTCGGGTCTGAAAACGATCCTACATGCATCGTTTCATCAACTTGAATCTCGTCGAGTGGAATGTGAAGATCAGTATCGACCAAACACTTTCGAAGATTGGACACGTGGAATGTTGGGTGAATATTCCCAAGCTCTAAAGGTAGCTCTAATCGATAGGCAAACTTTCTAATTCTTTCAACAATCTTAAATGGTCCAACATATCGAGGTGCAAGTTTTCCTTTCTTTCCAAATCTCACCACTCCCTTCCAAGGTGATACCTTGAGTAGAAAACGGTCTCCGACTTGAAATTCTAAGGGCTTGCATCGCATATCCGCGTAACTCTTTTGATGGCTTCTAGCTGTCACAAGATTATCGCGAATTTTCTTAATTTTATCTGTTGTTTCTAGAATGAGCTCAGGTCCAGTAAGCTGAGCTTCACCGATCTCATTCCAACAGACAGGTGAACGACATTTTCGACCGTATAAAGCTTCGAACGGTGCCATATTGATACTAGCATGATAACTATTGTTGTAAGAGAACTCGATCAACGGTAGATGAGAATCCCAATTAACACCAAAGTCTATCAAGCATGCTCTAAGCATATCCTCCAACGTTTGAATCGTCCTTTCAGATTGTCCATTTGTTTGGGGATGATAAGCAGTGCTTAGATTTAGTTGGGTTCCCAAAGTAGATTGCATGGTCTTCCAAAAATGAGATGAAAATCGAGCATCACGATCAGAAATGATATCCAAAGGAACACCATGTCGAGATACAATCTCATCAACATAAATCTTGGCAAGTTTATCAGCAGATAGATCCTCGCGAATCGGAATAAAATGAGCTGACTTCGTTAATCGATCGATGACAACCCAAATAGCATCGTGACCTCTCGATGTACGCGGTAATTTAGTGATAAGATCCATTGCAATGTTCTCCTACTTCCATACCGGTATCTCTGGTTGTACAAGCAAGCCAGATGGTCGTTGATGTTCAGCCTTGACTTTGAGACAAGTTAGGCATTTTGATACATACAAAGCAATATCTCTCTTTATACCAGGCCACCAGTACTGAGTACGAAGATCCTTGTACATTTTGTCAGCACCAGGATGGATTGAATATCGCGACTTGTGAGATTCGTCCATCACTAAAGCGCGAAGATCGTCTTGTTTTGGAATCCACAAACGATCCTTGAAATAGAGTAACCCATCGTCTTTCGTTTTGAGTTTAAGCTCGAGTTGAAGTGGTAGCTCATATTTCAATAAGCCCTTGATTACACATGATCGTTGTGCTTGAAGGACACGAGATCGGATATCAGATAGAGTTTGAACAGAATGAAGCTTGACTCGCTCCTTTCGGCTAAGCGCATCGGCTACGACATTCTCCTTAACAGGATGGTAGCAAATTTCGCAATCGTAGTCGTTTAAGAGTTCAACCCAGCGTCGTTGCCTCATGTTCAGTTCCTTCTGATTAAGAATATGCTGGAGACTTTTGTGGTCTGTGAAAACCACACTTCGTGCCATAAAGATAGTGTCTCAAGATTTTGAGAGCAAATACCACAGCACCTAACTCAAGATCATGAGTCGTGTAGTTCTTCTCGTGAACTTTCAGCTGTCTTGATGCATAAGCAATAACTTTGCCTCGTTGCATAAGGACACAACCAAGGCCTAGATTTGACGCGTCACAATAGACAACGAAATCATCGTTTCCCTCAGGCAAAGATAAAACAGGAGCATCACAGAGTTTTCGTTTCAGCGTATGGAACGCTTCTTCTTGCTTAGGTCCCCACTCAAAAGGCTTATTCTTTTGAGTCAAAGCAGTGAGTGGAACCGCGATCTTCGAGAAGTTTGAAATAAACCGCCGATAATAACCAGTAAGACCAAGAAAAGAACGAACTTCTGTGGGTGTCGTAGGTGTGTTCCAATCCTTAATTGCAGCAATTTTGGAAGGATCCACATGGATACCCTGCTCGTTAACAATATGACCCAAAAATTGAACTTCTTTGAGCCAAAATTCACACTTGGAGAATTTAGCAAAAAGTTGTTCTTTCTTCAAGAGTTCCAGAGTCAAACGAAGGTGTTGCTCGTGATCGGCTCGAGACTTCGAATAAATGAGAATATCGTCAATGAACACGATGATGAACTTGTCTAAATAAGGTTTACAAACCCTATTCATTAAGTCCATGAAGATAGCTGGGGCATTTGTCAAACCAAAAGGCATGACAGTAAACTCGTAATGCCCATATCTCGTACGGAAATCAGTTTTGGGAATGTCTTCTTCGAATACACGAAGCTGATGATACCCAGAACGCAGATCGATCTTAGAAAAATATGAAGCACCTTGCAGCTGATCAAAAAGATCATATATTCGTGGTAGGGGATATCGATTCATGATGGTAAGTTTGTTAAGCTCACGATAATCAATACACATTCGAAAAGATCCATCTTTCTTCTTCACAAACAGGACAGGAGCGCCCCAAGGTGAATAGCTCGGTCGGATGAATCCTTTATCAGATAACTCTTGAAGCTATTTCGATAATTCTTGCATCTCAGATGGTGCAAGACGATAAGGTGCTTTCGCAATCGGGTTGGCATTAGGTACAAGGTCAATATGAAACTCGACTTGACGAACTGGAGGCAAACCAGGCAGTTCATCAGGTTACACCTCTGGATAATCTCGAACAATCGGAATATCTTGAATACACTTGCTTTTGCCCTTCTCCTCGGTGACATGTGCCAGAAAGGTGACATATCCTTTTAGTAAATAACTTTGAGCTTTCGTACACGACATTAGTCTCAATCCACCAGATGGTTTTTCACCACGAACTTCTAAAATATCGCCAGACGAAAGAGGAATACGAACAATCTTATCGAAACAAACCACCTCAGCATGATGGTTGGTCAACCAATCCATCCCTACGATAATGTCAAAACTCCCAAGTTGCATCGGTGTGAGGTCAATAAGAAAAAGGTGGTTATCGAGGTTCAATTGACAATTGAAAATAACAGAATCGAGTACGAGAGGTTTACCAGTAGCAACTTCGACAGATAAGGGTTTCCTCAGTTTAGTTCTAGGTATCGCAAGCAAAGGCTCAAAAGATAATGAAATAAAACTCCTATCGGCACCATAATAAAAAAGAATAGATGCATGTTGATGGTTAACAAGGAACATACCATTAACAACGAGGTTGTCACCTCGAGCCTCGTTTGCATTCAGATTGTATACTCGTCACGAGCGGGATTCACATTCGCGTTCACATTTGCAAGCCTCGGACAGTTGTTGCGGAAATGACCCATTTCACCGCAATTATAACACGAGCCTGGTGGGAATCTAACAGCATTCCCTTGAATTGGAGCTTGTGCTGGATTCTGAGTAGCTTGGTTCTGACCCAAACGACAAATGTCGGCCAAGTGCCCAAGTTTACCACAGGTAGTACACTGTTTACAAGCCCGTTGTGCCACATGATGACCGTTGCACCTTGTACAGTTAGGTGCGGTGCCAGCATATTGCTTCTTCGCAGGAGGTTGTGCCGGTGGGTTCTCAGGATTTTGATTTATGACAGCAAAATTCCTGGAAGCCTTACGCTTCCTTGACTTCTTAGAAGACTCACCCTTCTTCTTTCCCTTACCTTTACCCTTGTCTTGAACGTAATCGGCCGATTGCTTCTTGTCACCCTTGCGGGTCAACTTCCATTTTCTAACCTGAGACTCGGTCAGAGTAGCAGCCAACTCAATTGCTTGACGAACAGTGGTAGGATTACTACCGGTGACAATATCTTGCACAGAATCGGGTAAACCATCGATATACCTATCAATTGCTTTCTCCAACGGGGTAACCATGGTAGGACACAACAAACTCAGTTCCTCATAACGATCTGTGTAAGCACGGTGTTCTCCCCCATCTTGTTTCAGATTATCGAATTCTCGCTCCAATGCCCAAATCACGTTTGTGCCATCGCCACATCGGCACCCCTATCACGCATCACCCCATTCCACCTTGTAAGAGCACGCTTCTCGAACACACTTAATGCAAACTCAACCTTATGCTCATTAGGACACTGAACATGTCTAAACGTACTCTCCAAACTTTCAAACCATTGCAGGAGCGCAGTTGCTCCTTGAGACCCAGAAAACTACAGAGGTTTAGCTGAATTAAAATTCTTGAAACTACACTAGGCATTGTTGTTGTTATTGTTGTTGTACAATTGATGGATCTGGGTTACTATGTCCAGAAGCACAGCAACCATTTACTGAGAGACAAGGGCTGCGATTTCTTCGTTAGTTAGAGGTTGTGCATCTCGTCGAGGAGGCATTTTCTAAAAGAACAGGGAAAACATGGGAAATGAGTGAGATTGAAAATTGGATAAACAAAAGAGGTATTGAAAACATCGACAAAACACAAAGAAGGCGATTATTTGTTCGTTACCTCCAACAAACAAACGACACGCAGTGACTAATCAAAGTAAATGGGTCAATATAATGTATCACGAAGACCTGCTTTAGCCTATAAGTGGACACTCACCCCAAGAGTTACCAGGTAAGAGTGACTGGTCCGATTATGTGGATTTGTACGAACACTCTAGCCTTAGACAGAAAACCCAAGGTACAGGCATCTACTCTTCCAGATTACACGTGTTCACACTATTAGTGTCACACCCCGACCGCGTAAAACAACAAATCGCGGCGGAAACATCGGGGAGTGTTGTAATAGAATCATTGTTTCATAACATACGGGAATTTGAAGTTTTGTTTTATTTAAAGATTAACCATTTACATTGTCTTGAAATCTAAACAAACAAGTTAAACATAGTCTATCATTGTTATTAAGTCACTAAGGCCATCGTCCAGTCCTATGTGAGCATGCATCCTAGCAATCAACATCATTCAACAACACCTGAAACATATGTAAAAACAAAATCAGCAAAGAAATGCTGGCGAGCACATAGGTTTATGAGAGTGTCGGATTCATGGCTAGTTTATATGTTGCAATACTTAATTAAAAACCCTGTTTTGAAAAAGTGTATAGTATTGCAACATAATTAACCAACTCAAATCAAGTTGGTTATAATTTGTAAAATCTCATAGCCATGCTTCTTAACCCCAAAACATTTGTTTAATTAAATCAAATTGTAAAACATCTCGTAAAAATTTGTTAATAAAACTCGTATGGTTTATATTATTTAGAAAACATCGTTGTGTGACATCGTTTCAAAGTCGTTTACCCAAGTGAACTAAATAACGCCACGATATGTAATATGATGAAAACACTTATATATAAGAAGTACCAGCGGTGTATCTACCATGTTTTCATCACATTACACCCTGTTGGTATTGAACCCTATCAGAGGAACAGATAATTAAAGCCAAAACTGGATCAGAGCAGTGGATCCAGAATAAGCAGATGTTATGTTAACAAGTCTCTCCCCTTGAAAGTGGTTTCAACATCTGCTGACCTCCTATCTACTGATCTGCACAACTGCTGACCAACAACTGCTGATCAAGTCAAAGGTTGATGAAGACTAAAGCCCTGCTGTTCAATCTACTGCCTTGAGTCAAGCACTGCTGGGTACATCAAGTGCTGCTGGGTTCACATCAGTGGAAGGCTTCAGCAGTAGTTTAGTTTGTTTTTATGTAATGAATTGTAATAACAGTTGTTAGGAGAGCAGTACTTGTATAGATCAGAGGTTAGAGTTTGTTAGGAGGTTAGATGTACTTTCATGGTGACGTCAGCAAAGATGCTCAGTGGTTTGTCCGTACCTATAAATAGAACAGTACCCTGTACTGTTCTATTAGCTCTTCACCATCTTCTTCCTGCACGAACAAATCACAGTGAGCTCAGGCTGAGGGGAAGTTTGTTACATACTTGCAATTGTAATTGAATCTTGTAATAAATTCAAACATTCGGTTCAATGTTAAACTTGTATGTTAAAAGCAAATCTCCTGTTTGATTGTGAAAAGTTTGCTTCCATTATATTCCGCTGCACTACTCATTCATTGATCATTTTAATTCAAACGTAAAACACAATCAAAACCAAACTTAGATCCTATCAATTGGTATCAGAGCTTGGACAGTCAAATTTGATTTAACAATCATTTTGACATAAATAGTTCAGCTCACAATTGTTGATACTGATAGTTTGTTCGTTTTGTTGAAAAACAGAGCAAGGTTTAATCACCATCAAAGTTGATTAATCAGTGCCTGTAAAACAACCAGGATGACGTCACAATCACAAGATGAAAAGAATAACATTGGCTCTCTTTTCAAACCACCCATGCTTAAACGTAATGAATACAACATCTGGGAGAGAAGGATGGGTCACATCCTTGCTCAATAGAACACTAGATGTTGGAGGTCTGTTGTTTTTGGTCCCCATGTTCCTATGGTGCCAAGTGCTGAGGATGCAAAGAAGTTCGTACCTAAACCAACTGAAAATTATACTGAAACTGACTTTCAAAAGTTCGAACTCGATGCCAAAGCATTTAGCATCATAGCATCTGCATTACCCAATGAGATCTATGCTGGACTGTTACATTGTAACAATGCCAAAGAGCTATGGGATGCACTGAAGGAACAGTTTGGGGGAACAGAAGAAGTTATTGAAAACAATAGGGAAATTTTGAATCAGTAGTATGAAACATTCTGTCACATCAAGGGTGAATCATTGACTCAGCAGTTTGAGCGATTCAGTTGTCTCATTAGTGAACTAAGGCTTGTTAAAGTAACATTTCCAAATTCAACTCAAAATAGCAGGTTCCTTAGATCACTACCAGAAAAATGGGATACCATTGCATTTGTTACTAGAAACTCTGCTGAGTTCAAAGATCTGACACTGACCCAACTTCATAGTAGACTCCTGACCTATGAAAGGGAGTTAAACCAGCAAAAGAAGTTGCAAGAGTCTGGCAAAGTTGCTAATGATTATTCATTTGGCAGCACAGCTGTTTTTGGTCAGGAAGAATCTGGTAGCAGTAGTAAGGATCAGGGTTATGATCACTTTATTGATATAACTGCTGGTGGAAATTTCAACAACCCTGTTTCTCACTCTGCAAATTATGCTTTTACTGCAAATTGTGAAAACCAGATGTCAGATAACTTGTGTTTTGAACTCAATGATTTGCAACACTTTGATCCCACTGACTTAGAAGAGATGGACATTTTGCATCAATTGGCTTTGCTTAGTGTAAGAACAAGCAAATTCTACAAAAGAACAGGGAGAAAATTCCCAGGGTTACATAGGAATTTAAAAGTGGGGTTGGATAAGTCAAAACTTAAGTGCTATAAGTGCAATAGGCTAGGTCATTTTGCCAGGGAATGCAGGAGTCAAACCACTGGTCCAATAATAACTCATCCTAGCTCAAACCCTAGACCACAAAATCAAAGCACTATGCACTATACCCAATATACCCCCGCAGCCCATGTTAACACTGCTCACTATGCTACAACCCCTGTGCCTGTGCATTATGTTCAAACCACTGTTCCATAAATTCAGTATGTTCAAACCCCTGTCCCTCAGGCACAAGTGCAACCTGTTGCACCTCAACAAGCTGCTCCAACAGTGGTACAACCAGATCAACAAAGCTTTTTCACCCAAGGCTTTGTTGACTGGACCAGCATGCCTGATGAGCTTGGTGATGAAAATTTTGCACTCTGTGCTTTTAATGATCCTTCTAATGATGAATTTTGCTTGATGGCTTTAGATTCAATACCAGAAGGGGTAGAAACTGAAGGTGAACAGCTAAGTGCTGAAACAGTGGATGAAGTGGCTGAAGCAGTGGTTACTGCAGTTACTGGTGAACTACTGCTGGGAGAAAATTCAGAAACCCTGATTGAACCATTGTCTGACCCCTGGTCCAAAGATGACAAAGAAGAAAAGGAAGAGAAGAAAGCAGGTGAGAAAGAAGTTAGAGCTGATGATGAAGATGATCATCAATGTGATTGTGCCATGATGGCTGCTACTAAGGTATCACCTCAAGTTCTTGAAAAACTGTGTTCAAACAAATGCATTATTGCATTTGCTAACATCAAAGAGGTAAATGAAAACCTTAGGGATAAAATATTAACTGGTGAAGTCAAATTTGAAAATTCATTAAAAGAACTTAGAAACAAATTGGCTGAAAAAGATAAAGAAATCAGCAGTCTCAAAGAAGAGCAGAGCATAACCAAAACTCAACTCCAAACTATGGTAGAAAAAATACCAAGTTTGCAAAAAGGAGCTGGAATCTACCTAGATCACCTATGAAAGATGGGTAGAATCTTGTAAAGGGTATGAGGTTATGCTTGAGAAACAGCTTGAAAGCAATGTCAAGTTTGGTATAGGATATAGAAAATATGATGATCTTGAAAACACTGCTGTCAAACAAGCTGGTTCAACTGAAATAATACCAACCAACAAGAATGGCCAAGAAGTAAAGATTACTGACAAACTTGGTAACAAAATCACTCTGGAAAGATCATCAGTGGGGTCCTCAACCTTTGAGGAAATTGAGAAATACCAATTTAAACCCACATGGTCTGATGAGTGTGACATTCTTGAAAATTTCAAGCCTATGGACTTTACAACCACTGATGGTGTCACAGCTCCAAAAGCAAAGGTCATTCCTATCAAAGACATCCCAACAGTAGTTCAAAACTCTGTTGCTAAGGAGTCTGAGAAAAGGAAGAAAAGAGAAAAGGTCAAAAACCTGTTTTGTGATTTTTGTGAAAAGAGAAACCATCTAACAAAAGACTGTTTTCATCTAAAAGCATATGATCTAAACAAAACAAGTATCATTGTACCTGCTGAAAGCTGCACCATCTATGGTAAAACAAACCACAAAACTCAAGTATGTGTGTATCTTAAAAACTTTGATGTAAAAAGGAATGAGTACACTTCTAAAACATCCTTGAGTCCATCAACAGCATCTATCAAATTCACCAAGAACCAACCACTGTTTGTGCCAGTCCAAACAGCTGTTACAAAACAGCTGAATCAAACATCTGTGCAAAGAGATGTTCAAGTGACTGATGCACCCCCTGCCAACCAATTCAGAAAAGGCAAGGGACAATCATCTTACCAAAGGATTCCACATGTTTATGAGACCTATAAAAGGCCCTCTAAACCAAGAGTGAACAGACATCCTTTTGGGTATCAGCAGGTGATTGGTCAAAACCCACAACAGTGGTTAGAGAGAAACAGTCCTAAAACTGTCCAAACCCCTGACCTAACCACTGCCTATTCATCAGCACTCATCCCAGACACTGTTGAGACCCCATCCAAAGCCTTATTGGCTTTGGAGACCCTAATGAACTAATCCTTTTACTTCATGTGCAGGGAGCTTCTGCATGCTTAGATAGCCTTTGGCATGTAGACAGTGGAGGCTCCAGGCACATGACAGGATGTAAAGCCCTTCTCAAAGATTTCAAAATTCATGGAGGGGGTGATATGTCCTTTGGTAATAATAGTAAAGGGAAAGTTCTGGGGTCTGGTACAGTATAGTCTGGAAATGTAAAATTTGAAAATGTCAATCTGATAGACAATCTAAAATTCAACCTCCTAAGTGTTTCACAAATGAGTGATAAGGGGTATGGGTCATTCTTCACAAAGGAGTGTTGTAGAATTGTTGGACCAGAAATGGTTGAAAAGATTGAAGCAATAATCAATTCTGGAAAAACCAAACTTGTTGCTCAAAGAAGTGGCAATGTTTATGTGGTGGATATGTCAAAAGAGAGCCCCAGAACTGATGCCTATCTGTTCTCAGCTGGATTAAACAAAGAGACAGAACTATGGCACAGAAGATTGGGGCACACAAATCTGAAGACAATCACTGCCATTTCAAAACAGGGGTTAGTAAGAGGTTTACCTCAAAAACTGTTCACCTGTCCTGAGCATTGTGTTTCCTGCCTAAAAGGAAAACAACATAAAAGCTCCTACAAATCCATTGATGAGTCCAAAACAACCAAATGTTTGCAAATGCTTCATATGGATTTGTTTGGCCCAGTTAAAGTCATGAGTCTTAAGAAAAAGAGGTATTGCTTGGTTATTGTTGATGACTTTTCTAGGTTTACATAGACTTACTTTTTACAATCAAAAGATGAGACTGCAGGCATTCTGCAAGACTTTGTGAAACATGTTGAAAAGCAGTTTGACCTTCCAGTAAAAATCTTCAGAAGTGACAATGGCACAGAGTTCAGGAACAAGGAGTTAGATGATTTCTGTATGTCAAAAGGAATTGTGAGACAATACAACATTCCAAGAACACCAGAACAAAATGGGGTTGTTGAAAGAAAGAACAGGACTTTGATTGAGGCTGCCAGAACTATGCTTGCTGATTCAGGTTTGCCATTAACCTTTTGGGCAGAGGCAGTAAACACTGCTTGCTATGTCCAAAATAGAGTTTTAATCAACCCCAGGCATCAAAAGACTGCCTATGAACTGCTGTATAAAATAAAACCATTGATTTCATACTTCAAAGTTTTTGGCTGCCCATGCTTCATTTTAAACTTAAAAGATTCCATTTCTAAGTTTGCAGCCAAAATTGATTGTGGATATCATCTGGAATACTCAACCACTGCTAAGGCCTACAAAGTGTTTAACACAAGGACCATGTTAGACCCAGTACAGGCTCAAAACAACTTCTTTTCACGTAATATGACAAGTGATTTCAGTAGATGTGAAAAAGATGTGCGGAAATGGAAATCAGACTTTCAAGAAACAAGACCTACAGAATTATCAAGTTTATATCACTTTGAAACAAAAATGGTTTACAAGGTGATTGTAAGATTATTATCTAATACAAACGAATCTTGAATTCTGTGGGGGAGAGAGCAATGGAGTTTAGATGTATGTGTGAATGCTAAGCTTCAAACTCACTTTGCTTCTCCTGGTTGAGCCTTCTATTTATAGACGGCTTGTATGAATAAACAATAGTTTATTCATACAATAATTCCTGCAAAAAGTAGCCAATTGACATATTCATTGATTCCAACGTTCAAGTTGCCTTTTTCATCATGATATCATTTAATGTCAACTTGCTTCGGTAAGTGTGGCAGGACAGAGCCAATTTCAGACAAGTGGGTTATTTCATCAGAAATTCTGATAAACCACTTCATCAGAAATTCTGATGAACAAATCATCAGAAAATCCTTGATGATCAGAATCGTCAGATACTGATGATATTTCATCAGAAATATCATCAGATCCATCAGAAATGACCTCTTCTGATAATCTAATTCAGCTCTTGATCAACTTGTGATTCTTTGAAGTAGATGCTATGTATTCCGGTTGTCCCATCTGATCTTCTTTTTCTAGTTCGTGATCTTCAGGAATGTGATCTCTTCATAGATCCAGTTGATTGTGTTTTTCTTCAATACTTACAAATAAAGTTTCCTAACAGACCAAAATAGTGGAAGAGACTTTGAATGTAAAGTTCAATGAACTTTCATCAATGAAAATCCCAGCAAATCCTGCAGATTTGTTTGATCTTGATAAATTCACTTTTGAAAATACTGCTGTCAAGACTAACAGTGCAGGTCCATCAGAAGAATCATCACCAGACTATGGGTATGAAATCATCATTCCTCAACAAAAGTCTGACAAAATGGGAAGAGCAGCAGATGTTCAAAACAGCTGTCAAAGCTCAACCACTGCTACCTCAACAGTTGTTGACCAAAGTAGCCCCTTAACCCCTGCTTCTACATCATCAAACACTATTGATAAAAATCCTCAAACAGTGGATCAAAGTCAACATGTGTCCACACCTTTACCTCCTATTCCACCACCTTTTGAAGCCACTGCTGGATCATCAAAGTCACCAGCAGTGGTTAGCTCAGATGATTCACATCTGCAGCCCTCCCCACTTAATGCCATTGTTCCATACCAAGGAGAGCTCATGTTCTTGAAATCTCATCCACCAGACCAAATTATTGGAAACATCAATGAAGGGGTGCTCACAAGAAGTCAATCCCAAAACATTTGTCTTTTTGCTGGTTTTCTATCTCTCCATCAGCCAGTCAAGTACCAAGAGGCTCTGAAAGACAACAGCTGGGTAGAAGCCATGTAAGAGGAGCTCCAACAGTTTAGAAGACAACAAGTTTGGGAGCTTGTTCCATTGCCAGAGGGTGTAAGTCCTATTGGCACAAAATGGGTCTTCAAAAATAAAACTGATGAAAGGGGTATTGTTGTCAAAAATAAAGTTAGGCTTGTGGTTCAAGGGTACAGACAAGAAGATGGGATAGATTATGATGAAACATTTGCCCCTGTTGCAAGACTTGAAGCAATCAGACTATTTCTGGCCTTTGCTGTCAACCACAACATCAAGGTGTATCAAATGGATATCAAATGTGCATTCCTCTATGGTAAGATTCAAGAGGAGGTTTATGTTTGTCAACCTCCAGGTTTTGAGGATCCATTTAATCCAAATCATGTCTACAAGCTAAATAAAGCTTTGTATGGCTTGAAACAAGCACCAAGGGCCTGGTATGAAACTCTTTCCACCTTTCTACTTTCCATTGGTTTCACAAGAGGTAGAATAGATAAAACACTGTTTTTAAAATGGAGAGGAAAGGATTTGATGATTGTCCAAATTTATGTGGATGACATCATTTTTGGAAGCACATGTAATAAAATGTGTGAAGAGTTTAGGCAACTCATGACAACTGAGTTTGAAATGAGTGCAATGGGTGAACTCCAGTGCTTTCTTGGTCTCCAAGTAAGGCAGCTGCAAAATGGCACTTTTATCCATCAAGGCAAATATGCCAAAGAACTGTTGAAGAAATTTGAGATGGATGACTGTAAGCCATGCAGTACACCCATTGCAACCAATAAAATAGTCATATCTGATGAGAAGGATGAATTGGTTGATCAAACTTTGTATATAGGCATGATTGGGTCTTTATTGTACCTAACTGCATCCAGGCCAGACATCATGTTTGCAACATGTGTTTGTGCTAGATCCCAATCAGCCCCTAGAAAGTCAAACCTTATTGCTGTAAAAAGGATATTCAGATACCTAAAAAGTGCTCCCACACTTGGTATCTGGTATCCAGCTGATGGTAAAATTGAGCTTTCAGGTTTCTCAGATAGTGACTTTGCTGGATGTGACAAGACAAGGAAGTCCACTTCAGGAGGGTGCCAATTCCTATGCAATTGCTTAGTGTCTTGGCAAAGCAAAAAGCAAGCAGCTGTTTCCACATCAACTGCTGAGGCAGAATATATAGCTGCTGCAAGCTGTACAGCCCAACTGCTCTGGCTTCAAAATCAGTTGCTGGATTTTGGTATCACTGCCTTAAAGACACCACTCATGTTGGACAGCCAGGCAGCAGAAAATATCATCAAAAATCCAGTTTCCCATTCAACCACCAAGCACATTGACATCAGACATCACTTTGTGAGGGATTGCTATGAAAAAGGTTGGATTTCTCTGCACCATGTTCCAACTAAGGATCAGCTGGCAGATGTGCTAACAAAAGCATTAGACACATCCACCTTTGAAAGCTTGATCTCTAGGATTGGCATGCTAAACATGGAATAACAGGCAAAATCCTGTTTTTCTATGAATAAAAGCATTAAAATGTTTCCAGAAAATCAAAAATCCATTCTTAAAAATAGCCAAAAATGAATTTTTCATTAAATCCTTAAAAGTCTACCATGACCATTGCTTTGTTCAAAAGTCTGTTCTACTTAAAAGTTTGTCCACTGCTGAAAGTCAACCCCTGCTCTTTCATTTCCTTGATAAGCATTGTTGTTCAAAATCAGTGTTTTATCCACTGATAGTGAAAATCACCCACTGCTCTCATTGACACAGTCATACCACTGATCTTGTTCCATCAGTGGTCTTCATAAAGGAGTTGTCATTTTCTTCATCAGGGGTTGGCACGTGGACAGTACATAGTGGTCAGACCTTTTGTAACCACTGCCACGTCAGCATTCACTTTTTCTCTATAAAACCCCCCATTCAAAACCCCAAACAGGGTTTTACTGTCGATTTGAATTCTTAAAAATTCCTTTCTCAAAGCAGTTCTCATCTCCTTTCCTCAAATTCCTTCACAACCTTCTTCGATCATCATCTCCAAAATGACAAAATCGAAGTCATCCGCTACACCCACTTCAAAATCTTCTCGCAAAAAGGCTGTCCAAAGGCTACTCCCATCGAAATTCCATACAAAGCACCACACAATTATCTGGGTCTTTTGACAAAACCAGGTACCACCGATGCTTTGGACTCCATCATTGAAATCATGTCTGCATCAAAGTACAAAACTTTGTTAACAACAGATGCTCCAATTTACTTGGACACCCAAAGAGAGTTCTGGAAGAATATTACCCTTGACAAACAAGGAAAAGATGCCATAGCCATTAACTCCTCTCTAATGGGTAAAGTTGTCCAAATCACACCACAATCCATCTCAGAAGTCTTTGAACTCAATGATCAGCAAGGTAAAACTTCTTTTCCCAAAAATGAGTTAAAAACTGATTTCCTTGAAAGGGGTTATGCAGAGCAAATAAAAAAGGATACCTTACAAAAAGGTAATTTTCCACCTGCAACGTGATTTTTGTTCCATACTCTGTTAATGTGTGTTTCAAACAAAACCACCTCTTTTAATGAGATGCCATTAAAGATTCAAAATCTGGGATATGCTATTCTTCAAGATGAAAATTTCAATTACTCCCAGGAAATCTTTAATGATTTGGTTAAAAATGTTGATAACAAGCCATTCTTACTTTTTCCAAGATTTCTAAGCTATTATTTTGAAAAGAAATTTGGTAAGGATGATGCTTCTGCAATAAAACAAGGGGTATCTTTTCAAATAAACAGTTTAACTGCTGAAACTTTTACAAGAATGTCAACTCCTTGCAAAACACAAGCAGAGGTGCCTGAGCAGACTTTAGCAGCTACCACTGCTCCTCAGGTATCTGCTGCTGAGCCCACTGCTCAAGGTGATCAAAGTAGCCAAACAACTGCTTTGAAACCCACACCTAAAATACCAAAAAGCCAAAGCAAAAGAAAACTCAAAAACCCCCCCAAACCCGTAAAAAAGGCAACTCTGGAGGATGAGATACCAGAGCAACTGCCAGTGACAGCACAAAAGTCACAAGAAACCACTGCTGCTACTTCCTCACAGCAGTTGGTACAAATATCTCAACCCATGACTGAAACTCCTCCTGTTTCTTCTCAAAAAGAACAGGTTGTACATATAGGGACACCACAATATGATGCTCTGGAATCACTTGATTCCATCATCCACAGCCCAATGCCAGGGGCCAATTCTCTTTCTACACCCAACCTCACCTCCACAATTCCCCACCAACAAAATTATTGTTGGATGCTATTGATTTGAACCAGGCACAAACCAGTCCTTCTCACTCACCTATCAATGAGAATATACTTCAACAAACGACTGGGTCTGATGTATCAGTCATAGCTAACCCACCAACAAGACCTGAGGAGGTTACACCCCTTGAGTTACAAGTAACTCTTGGTGGTAATCCAAGTGAAGCAGCCACTACAAGTGCTGAACCCACTGGTTTGCATTTGGACAGTGGTTACATCAATAAGACTTCCTTGGAGGCAATTCCTTCTATAGCACCTCTGATAACCACTAGTGAGTTTGTTTTAACCACTGGTATCATCAAAAGGTTATCAAGTGTTGAGGGAAGAAGTCCCCAGTACCAAGAAAAAGGGGCAGCAGTGGATGACTATTGGAATACATTCCCTAAGTCAACCAATGTTCAAACCACTGTTAGTGGGAAATCAGATGATCGCATTAAGTTGGGTGATGGTTTAAAGTACCAAAAATTGACGGAGAGAATCGATAAACTGGATACCTCTGTTGCAGAAATCAAAACAATGCTGCAACAGTTGTTGAAAGTACAAAAGGTGCAACCCACTGTTGTTCCAGCTCAAGCACTTGCTCCATCACAAGCACCTGCTACAAATGAGTTTTGGACTCTATTTCAACCTCTGCTCCAACAACAATGACAAAAAGCTGACCAGCAACATGCCATACATGTTCAAGAGCTGAGAAACTTAATGGAGTCAAGGTTTAGAAACACCTAAGCAGACATCAAGGCTATAAAGGCCCACATCCTGAGCACCACTGGCACTGCTCCTCCAACTGTTCTCTTCATTGATCAACTTCCTCCAGATAATGCCAAAAAGGGGGAGAAAATTAAAGAATGGAAGAAGAAGGGAATAGATGATGGTCTCTACATAGAACCAGAAAAGGAGAATATGACCAAGAAGATCCCTTTGCCAGATGGGAGCAAAAAGATTGATGTTACCACTAATGCACTTGCTGAAGCAAAAGCTAGTGTAAAAAGGGACAGAGAGGCAAAGGACTTGTCCAGGTGGAATGAGGAGAAAAGAGCTTATATGGAGCTGAATGCGCAGGGTTGTTCTAAGCCAAAGGATGTTAAAAATCCTGAGCTAAAAAGAAAGAATCCCACTAGAAAAGTGAGGGAACCCAAATCCATACCATCCAGACCCACAAAGCTTACTTCCAAAACACCTTCCAAAAGCCCCCAACATCAATCTTCCACTCAAACAGCTGTTGTAACTCCTGCTGTATCAACAACTGCTGATACTTCAGTAGTTTCAACATCTGTTATCACTTCAACACACACCACAACCACTGCCTTACCACCACCACCAAAATTCATTTCACCACCAAATCCACTATCACCACTAAAAACAATCTCACCACCATCACCTCCTGCCAAAAAGCAGAAGACACCAGATGTTACAACATCTGTTGTAATGGCAACAGTGGTTGAAACACCAGTTGTTTCAACAACTGTTAGTCAGCCACCTTCTACCACTCAAACCACCACTACTAATCCACCCAAAACATCATCAGCCTCTCCTATAATAAAAAAGGAGAAGGATTTTCATACCTGATGATGATTCTCCATCACCACCACCAACTTCTTCACAATCCCTTGCATTTATTCCAAACCCTGTTCCTCTCTCATCAGCTCAAGTACAACAACCAATCATGGCCATCACTCCTGCGGGATTCCAATATCCTCTTGAACTCATTGCAGTCAGAGAAGAGATCAAATCCTTCTACTATGAAGATGATCCTGCTAAAAGGAAGTTGCCATCTATTGAAGGATATCCCAGGCCCAATAACATTGAAGAGTACTTGAAAATTAAGGCTCAACAGGCATAGGATATTTCCAAAAGAAACTCTCAAGGAAAAACTGACAAAGAAATTCAAAGGCATTATCAGTTTCTATTTACTCAAGTCAGATCCTTAGAGCAATTTGCAAAAATGTTTGTCAGCAAATCTCAGGGAGAGCGGATGAAACTTTGAGAAAAGACTACATTGAAAGCATCATTGCTACCAAGAAGTATAAGGGAGAAAAGAATATGTACAAGGAGTGGACCATTCCTGAGCTTGAAAAAGAAGCAGCCAGGATTCAAGAAATGATAAAGAACAAGGTCAAACACACTCCTCCAGATTGGTCAAAGTACAAAAAGAATGAGCCTGAAAAGACATTAGAACTGAAGAGAATGAAAGAGGAATTAGTTGCTGCTGACTATGGGTCTAAAAATCAAGTGGCAAGATGGAAAGAAGACAAAGTCAGGACCACCTACAAAAGGTTGGAGGAATTAAGGAAGAAAGATCCCACAGTTCCACAAAAACCTGACTACCCTGAAGCAGAGGTTTCAACAAGACCACCAAAGCTACAAATCAGGAGAGCCACTGCTCCAGCTGGTGCTGCCATCTATAAAAGAAGACAACAACAGTTGGATACTGAAACAGTGACAGAATTAATGGCAGGAGATGAGCTTGTAAAAGAAGGCATTAAGATAATGATAGCTGAAACTCTTGGCCTAAACCAACCTGCAAGCACTGCTCAAACAGTCATCACAAGGCCTGCATCACCAAACTCCTCATCTAATAAAAATCTCCCAAGAAACCCACCAGACTCAAAAGTACTAAAGTGGAAAACTGACAAACAGACCCATGTACTGACAGTGTTCAAGTCTAGTGGAGAAGTGAAGAAAATAACAAGGGAACAAGCACTTGGCCTAAGTCTTGAAGATTTGCATGATCTCCTTGATCTTCCACTGTGCAGGGATGATGATGACACAGATGCCTTAGCCTTTGAGTTACAACTCAAAGGGCAAATAAGGGAACTGCTGATGAGGCAATAAAGATCTACCAATAATGAAGGGTTTTGGCATTATCTGTTCTATGGGGAGATTGTTGGGATTGAACCCTATCAGAGGAACAGATAATTAAAGCCAAAACTGGATCAGAGCAGTGGATCCAGAATAAGCAGATGTTATGTTAACAAGTCTCTCCCCTTGAAAGTGGTTTCAACATCTGCTGACCTCCTATCTACTGATCTGCACAACTGCTGACCTACAACTGCTGATCAAGTCAAAGGTTGATGAAGACTAAAGCCCTGCTGTTCAATCTACTGCCTTGAGTCAAGCACTGCTGGGTTACATCAAGTGCTGCTGGGTTCACATCAGTGGAAGGCTTCAGCAGTAGTTTAGTTCATTTTTATGTAATGAATTGTAATAACAGTTGTTAGGAGAGCAGTACTTGTATAGATCAAAGGTTAGAGTTTGTTAGGAGGTTAGATGTCACTTTCATGGTGACGTCAGCAAAGATGCTCAGTGGTTTGTCCGTGCCTATAAATAGAACAGTACCCTATACTGTTCTATTAGCTCTTCACCATCTTCTTCCTGCACGAACAAATCACAGTGAGCTTAGGCTGAGGGGGAGTTTGTTACATACTTGCAATTGTAATTGAATCTTGTAATAAATTCAAGCATTCGGTTCAATGTTAAACTTGTATGTTAAAAGCAATTCTCCTGTTTGATTGTGAAAAGTTTGCTTCCATTATATTCCGCTGCACTACTCATTCATTGATCATTTTAATTCAAACGTAAAAAACAATCAAAACCAAACTCAGATCCTATCACACCCGTCCCGTTATCTAAACACCAACCAAAAACCAATCGTTTACCCAATTCGTTTAACTCGTTAAAACCGCTTTAGTCGTTTAAATCATTCTCGTTTTAATTTGTGAAAACTACTTTTGGTCGCCTCGCTAATAACATCCAAACCTTCGCAACTCGACTATCTCGAAACTTGCATTAATAAACCACCAAAGGGTAAATTAACAATAACAGATTCAGTCGTTACCCACCTAACCCACACATAACCATGGGTGCAGTCTGATAACGGGATTTGTCAGATCCTATGGTACCATAACCTAATACTGGTCGGTTTGGCCAAAACTAATGAATGTTATTCGTTATGTAATTACAACCAACAAGTTTATCCACATTATGGAAATCGTTATTAATTTAATATAAACCATTTTATTCATTTTCGAAACGATCGTTAAAAACATCGAAATCATTTAACACATATGAATCACCCCAAAACAATCGAAAATAGTAAAATAGGGGAACTATGTACTCACTTGAGAATGCTTAGAAGTCTTGAATAATAACCAAGCAAAGCTAGAGGGATCACGGAAATCAATCGGCACCTAATATAAGTAACTATGTAAATAAACCGGACCTAAATCGGAAGATCAGATAGGATGAGGTTTCGTAAACCAAATGAGTATTGGAACTCATATGATATGGTTTAAAAAATCCTACATACTAAATCGAAACCTAAACTAAGTGCTTATGACCCATTACGACTCGTTTTAGGTAGCTTACGCTACTTTAACGCGTCGTTCGCGTAAAATGTGTTCGGACCGCCTTACTAGTCCATTGACAAGTATTATAGGCCTTAACATGTCTAA
>JARYGA010030149.1:0-26404 GCA_030545235.1 Helianthus tuberosus | reverse complement strand
GTATACAGTTTTACTTATTTGTCGTCCGTCAGGGCCGGTTTGTAGGGCCGGTCTAGATTAACTGACACGCCACAGGTATAATGCCCACAAGGATTATTTCCTTTAAGTGGATTACCAGCTTTTACATAATGCATCTGTCAGGTGTACGCCTACACCCCGTGCTTAGGTCGTGGCCATTTCTTTGAATGATGCCAAGGATATCCGGGACATGGTCATTTAACCCCCAAAGGCCATACACCAAATAATACATATTAAACGGGTCATGTAAATACATAAATCACAATCCGATATAAATGACTACACACCCGACCAAGCGGTACTTTTATAGTACCGTATCCCAAGCCGGACGACATCAGTAAGATATCTTCTATTATGCCCAAAACGGATTTAAACTCAAATTATGCCCCGTAAGGGCATTTTGGTCATTTAAAAGGTTATAAAAGAGTTTAAATATAATTCTGAGTTTCGGGTCTGATGTAATCAGTAACAATTCTTAATTTACTAAGTTATATCAGTAGGGTATAACCTATATGTGAAATTTATCATTTCTAACCATACTATGCACCGAAAGGGCATTTTGGTAATTTCACCTAAGGTTTAAAGGTCAAATCTGGAATTTGACTTTAAAAACTTTTACTTACTGCTAAAGTATAAGAATTTACTTAAAACATTAGTATTTATCAAGTCTTATATATCTAAAATGGTTTTAATACATACTATGCGCTTAAAACGCGTAATAATGCTTAAAAAGGCGATTTTGAGCTATTTCCGGGTTCTTAAAGGAAAGCTGATATTTTTATTATTCTAGAAGGCTTAAAATATTCTATTTATTATATTAGATCAGTAGAAAAAGGTTTGGTATCAAAAGGTTTGGTAAAACTCATTTTATAGCTTAAAAGGGTAAAACCGACAACTACCGAATTAAGCCAACTCTAGGTTATGTTCAGCCTAAAAATAAATAAAAATCTCCAAAAATCCCAAAATATTATTTTACATCAGTGGGTATAAGGTTTGGTATCAAAAATCGGGTTTAGATAGGTTATATGCTAATTACGCCATTTAATTGCTAAAAAACTTTCAAATTACGCTATTGAGCGTAACTCTTAATCTAGACCTCAAACTGATGTCAAATTTTAGGTATAAGTTTATAAATTAGTAACTAAGGTTTCTACTCTTTTACATTGTCAAAATTCATGTTTTAAGGTCATATGGGCATAATAGTCAACATTTAGGCATTTAACGGAAATACGTATATGAATCGGATAACTAATGAACCAAGTCGTATAATCAAAGAGGGTTATACTTATATGAAACCTGGTCCTAAATAAGCTCTAAGGCATTTCTAAACTATGCTCTAATGGGTCAGAACTGAAAGTCAAAGCAGAAGTCAAAGTATGCGACTTTCAGTCCCAATCCGAGCTTAAACTGAAAATTGTCGAGTTGAACATGTTTAGACATGTTGTTACATTAATTACCAAGTTATATTAATGATAAAACAGGTTGCATAGCTTCTACATTGCTAATTATGCATTAATTCAAAAATTATGTTTCTGTTGACTTTTTAAGATCAAGTTTGACTCGACAAATGACCTAGTTAGAGTGGGAATCAGAGGGTGCCCTTTTAAGGTTTTATTGCCCACATAATTACCAACTCAAAGGTACTTTCAATTTGAAATTTGACTGGACAAATTAAGATTAATGACGAAGTCAAATCTTAATTACGATGGTTTGACTTTAAGCTAATAAACTAAGCAAAACACGATTAAGGAAGGTTAAGTATACTTACCAAGGTCCTATGCACGACTAATGATGCTTAGGAAAGGCTCTTGTGCTCCAGAAATCCTCAGGAGTTGAGTTTGAATGAATGATCAAAATTGAAATAATGTGGGTCTTTATATAGTGATCTTGATTGATCAAGATGATGCCAAACAACTCTAGGATTGATCCCTGATCAATTACAAGTGTCCCTAGTGCCTAAGAACTAGTTTGTGCTGCACATGGTATTGAAAACTAGCAATATAAGTTGGTTAAACGGGCTGGACAGACACCTGTGATGTTTCTGATGCTGGGACTGTCTTACGGACCGTAAGGCTAAGGGTCTTACGGACCGTAAGTAAATATTACGGACCGTAAGATCTTGGCTTTGCGGTCCGTAATCTACCTTGGTTTAAATTGCCCAGTTTCAGTGCTTACGGACCGTAAGGCTAAGGCCCATACGGTTCGTAACCGATGACCAGAGGACAAAAAATTTGAGAATCTCTCGAGTTTGATCATGCAACTTTGATATTATGAATTAGGGCCTTTATTATCAGTATGGGACCACTTGATCATGTCTGAACAGTTATGACAACCTTGCCATGCTTTAAAATTGCCTTGGATTCTTTTGAAAGGGGGTCATGAATGAAGGTTTGTCGTACACATTCTCATAGGATTCCATCTTTACAATGTGAATCAATTATTACTAGTGTTAACCGGATTTGAATGTATATCAGATGTTTATAACACCGGTTAAGGTTTGGGATTTATACGTAGGTCGCTCAGAGGTATTTATTAACATGTCGACGCTTTTAAATCCTACCTTACATCTTGTAACTTGATCCGAAATTTATGACACATTTATCTTATGTGACACGTGTCTTTATTTTATGGGACATAAATTTTCGAGGTGTTACAAATACTACGCCCCCACACCCCTCGGCCCAAACACCATCTACCAATGGCCAAACCTCTACCCCGAGCCCAATTCCTGTACCACTGCCACCACCCACTCGCTCTATGCGAACCCGTGCCATGTCCAGCATCTCTAAGCCCAAATAAATTTTCAACCTCCACACCTCCTCCATTGTCCCAATTCCAAAAAACCCCAAAGATGCCTTCTCTAACCCGAAATGGTTTAATGCTATGTCCAACGAGTTTAATGCCTTAATTAAAAACAAGACTTGGGAACTTGTCTCGAAGCGACCAAATATCCATGTTATTCGCAGTATGTGGCTATTTCGCCACAAATACAGGTCTGATGGCACTTTGGAACGGTACAAGGCACGACTGGTATGTGATGGTCGTAATCAGGAAATTGGCGTGGATTGCGGGGAAACATTTAGCCCGGTTGTAAAACCGGTTACTATTCGCACGGTTTTATCTCTAGCTCTATCTCAAGCATGGTCGATTCATCAACTGGACGTCACCAATGCTTTTCTTCATGGGAACCTTACAGAAACGGTATACATGTACCAACCTATGGGATTTCGTCACAGGGACTACCCAGATCATGTCTGTCTTCTCAAGAAATCAGTATACGGTCTCAAGCAGGCACCTAGAGCATGGTACCAAAGGTTCACAACTTCGTCATTTCCATTGGCTTTATTTAAAGTAAATGTGACAACTCTCTATTTACATATCATCACGAGGGTGATATTGCATACTTACTTATTTATGTGGACGACATTTTCCTAACCACCTCAACTGACGTTCTCCACGTGTCTCTCATGTCCAGCCTTGCGGCTGAATTTGCTATGAAAGATCTTGGACCTCTCAGTTACTTCTTGGGTATAAATATCACTCGTACCGGTGACAAAATGTTTCTGTCTCAACACTCTTATGCTTTGGACATTATTGCCCATGCAAGTATGCTTCGATAATCCTACACTGTACAGAAGTTTGGCGGGTGCCCTTCAGTATCTCACCTTCACCAGACCTGACATTAGCTATGCAGTTCAATAGGTTTGTATGCACATGCATGATCCGAAAATAGATCATTGGAATGCCCTCAAACGAATAATTCGATACATTCAGGGAACATCGAGTTTTGTCCTTGCACTTTCTTCTTGCGCAGATGTTTCACTACGGGCTTACACTGATGCTGACTGGGCTGGATGCCCCGATACACGTCGGTCCACCTCAGGTTACTGTGTTTACATGGGTCCCAATCTTTTGTCTTAGTCCTCTAAACCTCAGTCCACTATCTCCAGATCTAGTGCCGAAGCAGAATACCGTGCAGTAGCAAATGTCGTTGCAGAAGTCTGTTGGCTTCGGAATCTTCTCTTAGAGCTTCGCCGCTCGTTGAAAACGGCAACGCTCGTTTATTGTGACAACATTAGCGCCATCTATCTCTCAGGAAACCCAGTGCAGCATCAGCGTACCAAGTATATTGAGTTGGATATACACTTTGTTCGAGAGCATGTTCAACGGGGTAACATTCGAGTTCTTCATACTCCAACTCGGTTCCATATTGCAGACATCTTCACCAAAGGCCTGCCAAGGGTTTTGTTCGAAGACTTTCGTTCTAGTCTCAACATTCGGCCACCTCTTGGTTCGACTGCGGGGGTGCAATAGAATATTATAGAATATGTCTTTTGTATTTTAGGATATTATCTTGTATTTATGATTGTAATTACCACAATGTATATTTATACCAATGATGAATGAGATATAGGCAAGGATTCATTCACACCATTCTATAAGTTTTGTGTGTAACATATTGCAAAAAATGCCATTTGTTCCTTTTTTTTTTTTTTTTGATACATCACGTGATATCAACAAAATATTTAGTTAAACCATTCAAATAACATAAAGTCTCTCAATTTCAAGTATATTTAGTCTCATAGGGTAGAGGTTCATGTAAAAAAAATGGTTTTTTTTTTAAGAAATGTAAGAAAGAATCTACATCATTAGATATTTGATCTAATGGTTGAGATTATAATGGCAAAAGTGTAAATAATGTTTAATATTAAACATATTAATTTTATAGGTAAAGTTAATATTTTTAAATTAAGAAACTAACATTAATGCACATGCAACTTCCACCCGTCTTTTTTAAACGTTAATAACTTTTTATACGTAACTTTTAAAAAAAATTACACCAAAATAACGAGCGTTTTTTATTTTTAATATAAGTACCATATTGCTATACTTATATAGAGAAAAAATATGTTTCGATCAGATGTTTAATCCATGATGTTTTGTCTATGTTCATACAGTGATGTTTTAATTGTATTGTGATTCAAAGCGTGGTGTTTTAAACATATACTGGAATGCAGGTGTAAAAACCCTATACGATGAACACGCGAAGAACCTCTACTGGAATGTAGGTTTAAAATACCATGGTGTTTTAACATATGAAATCTGGAACATCTACTAGCATGCAGATGTAAAACACCATGCATGCAGGTTTAAAACACTATGTACAATAACCATACTATGAACATTATACTAAGAACACATTCTGGAAATTGAGGTAGTGTCTTTAATAGTGTTATATACTTATTGAATGGTGTTATATACGTGCTGAATGGTGGTTGCAGTGTTATTCGTAGTTTTTTTATAGAGATCTTTTATAAAAAAACATATTCCTATAAATAAGGTGGCGATTATGGAAAGTTTTGAATTAATTGAATCAATGATAAAATTACTTGTTTACCCTTTTGAATTAATTTAAATTGAGTACACATATCATCTACACAATATTTCTCACACTTTTCACATTTTTTATAATAACCTTACCCAGTCTCATAGATACCCAAAGTATATTGTTCAATTGTTCAAATATATATAACGTGTCCCAATATCAAGTATATTTAGACCCATAGATACCAGATAAAGTAATAATAAAATATAAACATGCAATTCCGTATTAGTTTGGCTGATTTGGAAAGTGCTTTCCCAAGGTGATTTTTAAAGGTTTTAACAAATACATGAGGGCCCAAGTTTTCTTTTAATTTTAAAAATCAGTTAATACTAGAAATTATCTTAAGTGGAGGGGGTGGTCACTAGTGATAGATTTCAATCACTCCCAATATCCAATCAAATCATGCCATGTCATCACCCAATATTCTATCACTAGTGATATAATTGTAGTGGGGGTGGTATCACTAGTGATGAGATTCCAATGTACAAGTATTAATACCCAATGTACAAGTCATACACATTCATTTGATCAAGTTCATATCGTTATACATTCAACGAGTTATTCCTATAACTCGTGATAAACATGGAGGCGGCGGTGTTCTATGTGCTATCACTCGTGATGGGGGTGGTATAACGGACCACCCCGTGTGCTCTAATAAAGCCACACACCCTATATGCGAGTCGTATAGGCTTATACGGAATAATATGACTTCTTGTGAGCCCGTTTATTTGAGTTCGGATGACACCGGGCCCATAGGGAGATTACCTTAGAGCTTCTAGCCGCGATTAGTTTTATGGATACCTGTGGGTAGTAGTGCACAAATCGGGTTTTCTGAATACCCGGTTCCGGGTATGGAACCGGGTTCGGGTACGATCGGGTTCTACAAAATCGGGTATTGACAATACCCGGGTCGGGTTTTATATAAAAAAATGTATACCCTATATACCCGGGTTCGGGTTTTCTAATACCCGGGTATTATAATACCCTATTTTCGGGTTCGGGTTGGGTCGGGTATGGATCGGGTTGGGTTCGGGTTTGGTTCGGGTATGCCTCGGGTATTCATTTTTTTTGGATAAATCATAGAAATATAAAATGCAAAACCTTTTTATTTCATAAAACATAGAAATACATGACACCTAAATAATCATTGAACCGGATCGAATAAGATGATGAACATAGATAGCTTCGAATAACTTGATCGTCTTCGTTTATTGTTCGTCATCAAAGACCCCTTTTATAGGGTATAGAGATACAATGTAAACCAAACAAATGATTATAATACACTTTCTAACGGCTATATAGCCGTTACCAAGGTACAAAACTCGAGAAAACACAAAAAGCCGAAAAAACTTGAACAGGGTATTGGGAAACCCGGACCACCGAGGAGTCCTAGTTACCAGACAAGGTCCGGGTTATATAGTTGCTGGATGGGGGGTTGCACCGCCTAGCAACCAGGGCAGGCGCTTGAGGATGATGGTGAAGGTGAGGGTGAGGGCAAGGGCGAGGGCGGCAAGGGTGCTGGGGGAGGTGATGTTGGGGTTGATAGGGTGTAAGACCACATTTTTCCTTCATCAATCCGTCCCTGTTTGTAAAGAGATGGTAAGTCATCGTTTGTCCTACATGAAAGATAACTAATCCTTAAAAAGTATGATATACGTACATAAGATGATTACTCACCTTATAAATGCACATTTTGAAGTATATAAATACTTTTATAGGATTGTGTAAATTTATTACTAGGCTTAAGTATAATCAATTTTGCTATGATTTAAATGAAATTGTTTTTACGTTTTTTAACAACGAATATTATATATATTTAAAACAAAAGCATCAGCAGGAAGCTAGATACTACACCATGATACAAAGCCACGATAACATATGATAAGATATCATTGCCTTCACTAAGCAACAACATAACATAAGGTTTTTGGCACCATTTTCCCAATCTATCATCTCTAGTTTGCGGTTTGCCCCTATTTTTAAACCATGAAAATGATTGAAGTTTAATGTCCTTAACAAGATTATCAATCAACACCAACTTTTGCGAGAAAAACAACCGTTTCGGATTTCCAAAGGATCCAAAACAATGTATAAGTGATTAGGATCTTCAACCTCTTGTACAATTTGGATGAACCAGATAGCAATGCTTCATTTACAAGCTGTTGGGGTGATGTGGCATCCATCCACACGATCGACTAACCATTTCTGGCACAAGCTAGTTGAAAATGATTGAAGTTTAATGTCCTTAACAAGATTATCCATACTTTTTAAGGATTAGTTATCTTTCATGGGAAGGGGGGAAAAACGCTTGTGTAGATCTAACTGGAGTCTCCCCCCTTGTCGGGCTCAAGGACAAGGGCTTTGTCGTAGGGCAAGCGGTGCTCAAGGCAGAGGCGAGCAAAGTGGCAAAACATGAGAAAGCCTGCCGGGAGAATCAACATGTGTTTGTCCCGTTTGCGTTTGATACCTTTGGCGGTCTCGCTCCTGACGATGTACGACTCTTGAATCGGGTTCAAAAAGTCGTTAATAGTAATTCTTCGTCGCTAAAGGTTTCAAACTTGTATTTAGTAGAATTGTCTTTTCTATTCAAAAGGGGGTGGCGGCGCAACTTGTTGCCCGACTACCTGCCATTGCTTTGAAATTGCCCTTTTTCGTGTGGAATGATATCGGATTCAATTGTCCATCCAAAAAAAAATTATCTCTATGACCTGTAAAGAAATGTATTTTATTCCTTTGTCAATTCCATTACCTCATACCAAATATACAATCTTAGTGTAAAAATTTATTTTCCACCAATTTTCTGGCATTCCTAAAGTGCGGGAACCATAGATTCTAGATCAGAGGGTTGAGATATAAATTTTTGTACACAATGTAAATTAACTTATGTTTTCTTTTGAAATAAATACTTACAGTTTCCTCCTAAAGAGTCTTGGAAGATGGAACCTTTTCACATAGGTTTAAAATTAATGTTTTCCTCTAAAATTTACATTTTCCTTTACTAAATTCATAATATTCCAAAAAAAAAACATGTTTTCTTCTCAACGGACAACAATAAGAAGGCTCAAGGATCGCCCTTATGTTTTCTTCCAAAGACCCCAACATTTTCACATTTGTATGATTTTCGAGAGCCAGAAGGTAGGTGCACCTTCTTGACCCTCCCTTGGTTCCGCCGTAACCCCTCTCCTCTTTCTTTACATTTTTTTTGTTAACGAGATCCGTTTTGACCAAGGTAACCATAAACGAAATCTTTATTTTCGAAACTTTAAGTCATCAATCTCCTCCAATAGTCTCTCACTAAAGCTAGAGGGTGTGGTATAAAGCCCTAGGGCTTTATCACGCCACATCAGTGCTATGTCACATAGGGGGCTTTAAAGCCCCTCCCTTTAACTTACATGTAATTGTTTAAAGCCCCCATCATCATTACCTAATTATTATTTTTTAATTTACATTTAAACATTATTTAATTTTGATATATTAATTTAAATTTAAATAACAAGAAAAATATAAAACTCATAATTATATATATATTAAAAATATAAGTCAATGAAAATTTAAATAAAAAAAATACAATGTCACTAAAGAATACAATGCTTGAAAAGTTAAACTAGGTTAAACTAAAAATACACATCATCACTCGTCGTCTTCTCCTTGTTCACGATCAAACTATAGGTGCTCGGTCAGATCAGCTTGAAGGTTAAGGTGTGTGTCTCTGTCACGTATCCTCGCTCGGATAACTTCTTTTTGAGCGTATGTGAGTAGTGGGTTCGTCGTTTGGTTACCTTCATCATAACTTCCTCCACAAAACGCTCTGCCCAAGTCGTCCAATATCATGTTATGCAAGATGATGCATGTATACATGACGTTTCTCATTTTACTCTTTTCAAGTATACCCGATGGCTAGGCAATGATAGACCATCTCTTTTTTAATACACCGAAAGCACGCTCGACATCTTTTTTTTCCGACTCTTGTTTCTTCTTGTAATACAATCTTTTCTCGTCATCTGGACACGAAAGAGTTTTCACCAACGTCGCCCACTCCGGATAAATACCATCGACAAGATAGTATCCATACTTATACTTCACATCGTTTGCATATATTGAAGTACTTGGTGCAACACCATCTATGACATCGTGGAAAAGACCTGACGATTGTAAAACAGCGATGTCATTGTTCACACCGGCCATGCCAAAGTACGCATTCCAAATCCATAAATCTTGAGACACGATCTCTTGTAATATTAGGGTAGGACCCTCGTGGTCACCATGATGGTGTTGCCCTTTCCAAGCGGTTGGACATGTCGCCCACTCCCAGTGTGTGCAATGAAGACTACCCAACATCCCAGGAAACCTGTGTATTCGCTGATAGGCCTCGTATAAAAGTGGAACGTCGTTAGCGGTCGGCATCCTCAAATATCGCCTCCCGTAAAGAAAGTTAACACCTAATATAATTGTAATAACAATAAACTATAAATAAAAAAAAATAATAATCATAATAACAATAATAATAATACCTTCACAAAAAATTTCAAGACAGTCACGACAATTTTTGCCCGATATCCTTAAATATTCATCACACGCATCACTCGTTGTGCCGTACGCAAGTTACCGAATTGCGGCAGAACACTTTTGTGTTCCAGAGAAACAAATTTTGCGACTAGAACTTTCTCTTAGTGTGAAAAAATGGACATTGGGCCGCAAGATCATTAGAAATTCTTAAGAAAAGACGACGGCTCATACGAAACCGATGCCTAAATTGTGCATCGTCGTACAACGGATTTTCACCAAAATAATCGCGCATTAAACGTTCATGAGCACCTAACCGATCTCGTTCAAGAGGCGCTTGTCTGGTACGCATTGTAGACGATTAAGCTTCTTCTCGCAAATACTTAATCGCCTCATGCGTCACTGCGATAAACATATCATCGACAATACCGCCAGATGAAGAGCTGGACGAATAGGATGAAGAGTGGGATGACATTTTTGATATTAAAAATGATTGGAGAGAATGTGTATGTCTTAGCGATTGGTGTGTGTTTGAGTTGATGATTGGTTTGTGTAAATATATGTATAGTGGAGTGTTCAAATGATAAGAAATTTTTTGTAAGAATAAAAAAAGAAGAAACTTTAACCAATAATAATCCTTCATTTTTACTTCATTTATTTTTTTTATTTAATATTAGTGTAAGGATATATTGGTAAACCTAGATAGATGATCAATTGGTTGTCTCACTTTTTAATAGCTAACTACATTAAATATGTAACTTATTTTCAAAAATATATATTTTTTCAAAGAAGAAAAAAATTAAATTAAAGTTTAGAATAAATTACGAGGTGTGTAGGATAAATTACGAGATGTGTAGGATAAATATCAATATATGTAAGATAAATTTCAAAACGTGTAGGATAATTTAGATGTGTGTAGGCAAAAATTTTAGTGTGAAAAATGATAGTCTTTATGACTAATTAATTAGTCAAAGATAATAATAAATGAGATGAGAAAAAACTATTAAATATTTTACAATTGTACCTTTTGTTTCTTTTTATTCTCAATTTAAATTTTCTTCTCAAATGAGCATCCCCTGTATGTATATATATTAGATATTTATTAGGTTTTTTTTTATAAAAGACCGTTGCCCAACGGTCATATTGACCAAAATTCTCGAACAAAGCGCATTAACACGCGTTACTGGGCAGGCGGAGCATCGATGCCCCTCCCCCCCACTTGGTGCGCAGGGGATGGGTAGGGGGCGCTAAAGTGCGCTAAAAGTGGTGATGTGGCCAGAGCCAATATACCACACCCCCTGGCTTAACTAGCTAAGAACCCCTTTCCTCTAGTCCCAATTGAATCACATTATTGTAGAATCACCATCTCTTGTTACTCTTTGAGAGACCATGCATCTTTCAAACCTGTCAAGGTCATAGAGGTTAGAAAATAAACCTTTTAAAAGATTTATGTCCAAACCAAGGCTGCATCCAAAACAATGAAACATACCTAACTTTGTTCGGAATATACATACAATATATAAAAATATAGTTGGATCAAAAACCCATCTCATAAAGTTTACTTCTCTATAACAAAAAACTCATCTCATAAAGTTGCTTTAACATTACCACCAATGTTGAGCACTAAAGAGATTGGTCTTTTGTTGTTGCTTTTAACATTATCAGTAAGATTGATACGATCCAACCCGACCCGTTGCCGTAATCCTACGGGTAGATGATCATGCTAATAAAAGGGAAACATGGAGGATCATGTAGATGATCATGCAAACTACCAATGTAAACATGGAACCATAAAACAAAACAAAAATAATGCAAGTGAACGTGGGTCTAACGGGTTAAGGTGGATAGTCCGTATCAAAGATTGAATCAAAACTTTATGGTTCTAATTCATGTGTTAATAAACTTCACGCGGGTTGTACTTATTTCAAAATTAATTTGCAATAATGTTTTTTCTTCTTATAAAAGGTTCAAATTTTGGAAGTAATACAACCTAACTCATTTGCGGATTTTAAAAGTTACTAGTTTGAGTCGAGTAAAACCATATTAATCAAGATGTTATCTTAAGATCAACTCAAGTAATTAAAACCTGAATGTAAGGAAATGTTACAAATCCTATGGTAAAGAGCAAGATCATATGCAAGATTCTATGTTTGTAGGGATCTTGTGCGTGACCGACACAATTTCTCTTGGCAAAATCATAAAATCCTATGATAACAACAATGACCACCACCGATATGTTAAACTTAACACATCTTAAATCATATGTTCCAAACTTAAGATTATTACAAATATAAATAAAAGCTTGAGTATATGAACAAATTATGTTATCACAAGCTTAAATCATATGTTCCAAACTCAAGATTATTACAAATATAACTAAAAGCTTGAGTATATGAACAAATTATGAATAGTAGTTTACTAGTTTTCTCCTCACAACAAGACTATGGGGTGTGGAGCGTTAGATGGGGCTTGGAAGGGGGTTTAACGCTGGCTATCCCGGCTCGGCGTTGGACTTGGCGTTGCCCGCTTGGCGTGGGTACTCTGCCTGGCGTAGGGCGCGGGGACTGGGTGACATGGCGGGCTTTGTATGGCTAAAGAAATTGGACCATTGGGGTGGCCTGTCCAAACAGTCATTTTTTTTTATTTTAGAACGGTTTGAGGTAGCCGATATGCCAAACCAAGTTTTTTTTTTTTTAAATATTTTTTTTTACCTATAAATACTCAACCTCAAACCATATTCTCCCAATCTTCCTCACCCACACCTACACAAAAAAAAAAGAAAAAAAAAAACGAAGGTAAACTTGGTGCATTGGACCGGAGAGGAAGAAATCGCACTTGTTACATTGATTGTCGATGCCCAACGTACTATACAACGCGGTCAAACCGCCTATTGGAGTCGAGTATTTCAACAATACCAACAGCACGTCGGCAACACATGTCACAACTTAAACGCGTGTCAACACAAATGGCGTGAGCTCAAACCGAATTTGGATCTCTTTAAAACTTGCTTCGACCGCGTCCTTGCGGGCGACTTGACCAACAACGATCGACTCGAAATCGAGTACAAGCATGATGCGAATATGGATTTTAAGTGGGTTGCCCACTTTAATATTTATCGTACTCTGTAGTTTTTTTAGTTTGTATGATTTAATAAGTAGTTTTTTTTTAATTTTTTAGGATTAATAAGTAGGTTTTTTTTATTGTGGGTTGTCTTTTATGTAATTTTTTTTTAAATTAATGTAATATACTTTTAATATAAATTGTGTTTTTTATATAAATTGTCAACTTTAAAAAAAAAAAAGAATGCCACATGGCACCCCAACGCTGGCCTGGCCACGCCCCTTCAACACCCCACTTTTTTTTTGTGTGGACTTGTGAAGCCCACACCTGCCCTTTTGAAGATCACGTTAAGTTGGTCAAATGACGGGTCAAAGTTCTATTAAAATAAAAGTCAAAACGCAGATTTTCGTAAATTATGTTAAATGAACTTTTAAGTATCGAAACCTTGATTTTTAACATAATATCAGTTTGTATAACATATTAGGTCATGTTAGATCATGTTCAACCCGTCATTTCCTGCTTATAGCTCGGTTCGTAACCGAAAGTCAAACAGTTTGACTTCTGCTTTAACTTTCGATTCTGACCCGTTTAAGCTAAGTTAGCTACTAATTTGAAGTTATATTATGATCATATTAATGTATGAAATAACCCTCTGAGGTTATACCATTTGATCATATCGTTTGTCGGGTTTTTATGTAAGTCCTTATATTATGCCTTAAAAATACCAATTATGCTTTTTTTTTGCATAAATTGACTTTGAAACATAATGAACATGTAATTTGAGTTATAAACTGATGTGGTAACATAATAAATATATTTTGGTATAATGTACTTGACATTGACCCATTCGATCACCCGATGTCACCTATGTGCGTAAGGTTGACTTATATAGCCTAGTTTATATAAGTTAGCCGAATCGGGTCAAAATATTTCCAAATCAGTTTTAATTAGAATGTATGATTGTTTGACCCATATTATACGAGTCAGAGTACTCGTGAGGGTACAAATCACATTCTATCCGGTCTCCGCTTAATCTAGCGAACCGTCTCGATTTTATTATAAGTTAACCGGTCCAAGTCATATGACTTGAATAAGACCCGTTAATATTCTAACAGATCATAGTTCCGTTCATTCCAGACTAAGAGCCTCCAGTAAATTGCAACCTTGTTAGTTATTTTGACTTAACGGCTGTGCTTAAACATATCTTTAGATTGTAAAGATAAAACTCAGGTAAATACTCTTAACCTATTTTCCCTATACGGGCTTGGGATACGGTAAATTATTACCGCTTGGTCGGGTATGGGATCAATGACCAATGTGCCCAAAATCCAAAAAAACCCCGTTTTAATCCATTATGCTTGATAACTTAAACATTAGGGGGTTCATACGACTGTGTCCTAGATATCTACGGCTCACTTAATTGCAAGTGGCCACAACCTAAGCACGAGGTGTATGCATACACCTAACAGATGCTAATGCTATGATAAAATATTTTTCTTACCCAATATGGGGATTAAAGTGATGTGTTGGTTAATCATGTATCAGAGTTTAGTTTCGGGCCTCATATGTATTGACAAGCATGTAATCTTTGTAACAAGAGATATAGTTTGTCCCAAGTTATTTATGAAAATTGATAAACCAAATGGTATAAAAATGATTTTCAAAAGATTTTCAACATGTGTCGGTTAATTGTATTTACCAGTGAAAACTGACGTATTTTCAAAAGACTAAGCACAGGTTGGCAAGTACGGAATAGGCTGGAAGCTACCCGGTAATTGCATATTGGAATTTGCAACTCCAAGCAAAATGTCACACCCCAACCGATGACGGAAACATCGGAGCACGACACTGAGCGAAACAGATTGTCCAGGAGAAATCCATAACAACTAATATTACCGAATATTTAACATTACGTCCCATACCATAACATATCCAACAAAACAATTATTACATACATTGTATCTCAAAGAAAAATAAAGTGCTCCGACAAATCAGATTTTATTTAATTCGTTTCTAGACTCTCCTAGCTCGATTTCCCATAGCAGGTAGCAAACAAGGTATCCTAAGCACCTGCCATATACGTTAAAATAAAGTAAATACACATAATGTAAAGGTGAGCATACAAGTTTATTAGCATAATAGTAGCGAAAGCGATTTACGCATAACCAGCATGTAACACGTAGAAATGTGAAGCAAGTAAGTTATCGATAATGAAATATGCACAGACGTGACTGCGAGTTGTAGAATGCGCAACACATATCACCCTTGTGACACGTGAAGAAGAGCCCTTAACAACCCCTGTCTGATCGGAGTGTCCCGCTCCGGTCAAAGATAATATTTATAAGCCCAAATTACCCTTAACTATGTGTTAGTGGTAGTAAGGGGTCGAACCACGAAGAGTATGTGGTTTGCGAATGGATTCGATTGAATTAAATTGAAAGTCACAAATTATGAAGCTTGCTATAATGTTTTTATATTTTATTTAGTTGAAAAAGATGTGAATTGGTTTAATTGATTAAAGACTAATGATTAACGATTGCAAGAAAACTTGATTACTAAACAATAATGATAAAAAGGATTCACACCCGGTTTCGGTAATTGCCAACCTAGGGTTTCTACAAGTTTTAGATTCAACTCAATTGTATACGATTAGCGGATTTAGTGTACCGTGACTTAGGTTCCAATAACTATCAACGTTTCGAAAAACGGACAAGAATGCACTTTGTAATCAACACAAGTAAAACCTAACCAAGACAATGCATAACTACACATAACCATTTCGCAAAGTCATAACTTTATAATCGTTCGACAATTTACGAATACGAAACAAATGTAAACTATTCTCAATGGTTTCAAAACTCAATACAAATTCTCACAAAGTTGAATCAAGAACAATTCAAAACCCTAAATTAAACAACTACCTACACCGGGGTGAAACCAAGGTGATTAGCCGCTCATGGTTGAAGAAACTTGATCACCGGATGATTGGAACTTGACTTAGACCATCTTGAAGCTTGAACAATGGAAGAATGGTGGATGTTGAGGGTTTTGGTGAAGGATGATGGTAAAAGGAATGATGTATGGATGATTAGGGTTTATGGATGGAATGATGATTGTGAATGATGATAATGATGTTCTTGATGATTCGGGTGATATGTGTGATAAGATATCGAATGGAAGTCAATGGTAGGTGAGAATGGCTCCAAGGATGAAGGTTCAAACTTCAAATAGAGTGTAACTTACGAGTTAATGCCCCCAAAGAACCAATTGAAATCATTCCCAACCCCAAATCAACGAAATTCGCGTTTTAGAAATCTAAGGCCCGTCGCCGACGGCCCTGACCCCGTCGGCGACGGCCTCTCAAAACGTGAAAACCAGCCGATGGCCTAAACCGCTGTATACGGGCAAATGGTGACGACGGGACTTTCTAGAGCCCGTCTGGGACGGCCTCACACCCGTCGGCGACGGCCTCTCCAGCACCACTTCTTCGTTTTTTTTCATTTTACACTCCCGTTTGATCCGTAACACGTCCCGATTGTCCAGTTTTCGTCCCGGTGACTCGTAAAGCTCCCAAAAAGCTCCTTAAACTCCATCAAACCTGCAAAACACATTTTTAATTAAGAGTAGGCTATTCGGAATTAAAACTTATGTAAAAACATCAAGTTATACGATTACGAACACCGGTTTTCAACCGCATATCACATCCCCACACTTGTCTTTTGCTTGCCCTCAAGCAAATCTGTTTTTCACTTTCACATAGGTCAAACAACGAACACACTCCCCATTCCCGAGACTAAGGTTAAGGTCTATCGTCATACAAAAGTTCAAACTCTTTACAATTTCCAACATATTTAACGGTAAAATGAATAATCTCATATGCAATGGTTATCCAAGATTAACCCGCCCGTGAACCATCCATTCATGCACATCCCTCACAATGTTCTCTCCACTCGGTTTATAAATTGGCTAACTTTCATAATGTATTAGCACTTCAAGGAATAATCGCTCAAAACCGATTAGAACACGTACCCGCATAGGCTTGCAACTCAATCATTCTCCACCACCGATCACGAATACTAAACACAAGTCATAAGGTCTTTGTAAGGGTTGTAACGGGGCTAGGCTAAGGGTAGGAAATAGGATATTTTTAAAGTGGCTAAGGTGATGAAAATTCGATTTTTATTACAAAACAACTAATCTATGCACAACTAACTACCAAAATCAAACTAGAAGGCAACAAGCTTTCGCCTTTTATTTCTCAAACTAAGAACATATATTTTTGTTCTTTTCTCAACAATTTCTATTCTTTTTTGTATCATTTTCTGATTTTTCTGCTTTATATATATATATATATATGCAAACAAACAAACACAACTATACAAACTTTACTCCTATAATCGAATTTCCATCACACGTGTTTAAAAGAAAAAGGTTTTAAGGTTATGGGCTAAAGGGTGGTCAAACGAAAGGATTAGGCACAAAATTTGCTACTGGGGGATAATTTTTGGGTAAGGATAAAAAATGGTGTAAAAGGAAAAGGTTTACCTAATGCCTTAATCATTCTCGTGCTTGTATTCGGTCTATGGTCTCGAACGTATCAAAAGTTGCAAGTTCTACAATACGCGACTAATGGTCCACTCAAACAAAGAAACATGTATATGTAAATCTATGATATAAAAGTGGCTCAAAACCTCACGTATAAGGGTATGGTATGTGATATGCATAAAATGCTAGTTCCTTAGGCGAATTATTCCCAAATAACCACCCGCTAAATACCCGTCATGCTATTAATTTGAAATTGACCATGACAAAAGACCAAATGGGTTGTGCCATCCCTCGTTGATTTAGTTACTTGCGCTTTTAAGATCTCTTTTGAAACAAGAAATTTTTGAAAATTTTTTGAAATTTTCCCCCATCCCCACACTTGAGGTAAACATTGTCCTCAATGTGTAGTGTTTAAATGAACTGGTCAAAATCTAAAACTTTTACTACTCCCCCATCCCCACACTTGAGGTCAACATTGTCCTCAATGTGTAAGAACTAGAGTTTTAAAACGCACAAGGGATGTGACACGGCTAACATCCCCAAAATTTCACCCCGGAAAAATAAAATACAAAATACAATCCACTTATTACTAAACTAAGAATCAAGGTAAAAAGGAAACACATGCACCTGATTTTTGTCGCTAGATGCTCATATCTTCTTCTTCTCTTCATAAAAACGGTTGTCCCGCGAACATGTTGTACCTACAAATCTTAACCCTTGTGTAGAAGCATGCTTCTCACAACCATTGAAATTTGTTAGCTACTTAGTTCTACCATTTTTATGAAAGTGTTACCAAGTTATGCGTTAGTTTACCTTGATTTATGTGGAAAAAAAATAATGTACAACAATAACAAACCTAACTCACTTTCGTAGGAATCACGGTTGCATTTAGCGTATGCAACAAGCCCTTTTAAACCCCCAATAGCTTGGGAGGACGAGTAGGTCTCGTGAGGGTTATATAGGGAACACACCTACAACGTTCATTTTACTAGGCAAAAAGAAATAATAACAAAATAGAAATAAAGAAAACTAAAATATACAACAACACAAAACATACCTTGCCTTCACCGCTGATATCTCTCGTTGGGGTTAACTGGCGGGTTTGGCTGGTATGGATAACCAGTGAGGGCCTCGAACATCTCCCTGTAGTTATCGAGTGGGCCCGGCTCTCCTTGAGGTAGTGGCTGGTAGGGTATCGGAATAAAGCTGGACCCAACTGCCTCGGGCCAGTGAGGGGATGGATCGGATGGGCCTCGTGGAACTGGGAGGTTGGGGTAGTCAGTCCACCCCGAGTGTTCGACATAAGGAAAGCTGGCTTCATAGTCCCTCTGATGTCGCTCCTGGTCGTGGAGGACCTTGGCATTATTAATAGCCATTTGATTAGAAACATATAAAGCGCTCCATCGGCGTCGATCCAATTCATTGCGCTCGTTTTGACGCCTCTCCGCGTCTGCCTCCCATGCCCGTCTTCGGGCTGTCTCATCCTCTTGTATCTTTATCAAACGCTCCATTTGGGATCTTTGGAGTGCTTGTTGTAGCTGCTGCTCTTCCATATGCTTCTCCATCCTCTCACGATAGGCCGTCTGAAAAGCCCACTGCTCCTGCATCTAGGATCGATGAGTTTCCTCCCAGTTCTGTCTCCTCTTATTATACTCTCTGCCCTCGCCTATACATGCAGAGATGTTGTCAAACACCTCCTGTTGGCCCCGATTGAAATCCTTGTATGAGGACACCCGCCTGATGTTCACAAAACCTGCCACTTCGGCATTCAATTCCTTGTGTGGCCTCATATACCTCTGTCTGGGTCCCCGTGGACCAGGAGGCTCCGTCTCGTCTTCTTCGTCAACCATCTCCTCATCTTCATCATCCCCTCGTTGCACATCTGGATCAGGGAATTCATAACTGTGACCCAATTTGTCGGTCACCACATATTTGCTTCCCGAAAGCTTCACGTGTATTTTCCAGTTTTTCTTTATCGTGGCGAAACTGAACTCTTCCAACGGCTTAGATACCCAAAGCGATTCCGGAGGAAGACAGTTTTGCTGGAGGATCATGGCACTAATGAGGCGCACATATGGAATCATGCGCCTGTGAAACGACTCTCTCAGTGATGTGACATGTGAGTATTTATAGGGGAAGGAGGGGAGAGGCGATGCAGTTGTGACGGATCGGAGGGCCTTCCGATCGGATGGCCATCCGATCGGATGGTCATCCGGATGGATGACCATTCGATTGAATGGTCCTTCGATCGGATGACTTTTTCCAGTTGGTTTCCGACTTTTTGTTTCGTGCGTTGAGCGTTGTGATGCGTTGCTAGTGAGCGATGCGATAGTATTACACATTAGTTACATAATTAGTATAACTCTTTCTAATCACAAAAGTAAACCTTAAATTTCGAGTTCGCGATGAGATTGCGTTGCGATAGAGTTGCAATTGCGTTTGCGAATAATCACCTCAAAACAAATATAAACATGCACAAGTAACACATAATAGCACACACACGTAAAACAATATCCATAACCTGTAATTCGAGTTGCGATAGCGATGCGATAACGTTAAGTAGATTAGTGTTTCATTACGTTTATTGCATGGTTACTTCACATAATACAACTAAAAAGCGTAGATTATAGTATTAATTAACGAGGTTTGAGAGTATAAGCAATAATGAAGTAAGGAATGACAGATCTGATTAGCAATCTTTTCTTCCTTTGACTTTGACTTTGACTTGTACTTTGACTTCAAAAAGTCGGGTTGTTACACAAAAAGCCTAGTAGTCTTATGTAATCATTTATTATTTCGATCCACATGTGGATCTTTAGTACACTCTCGTCTGTAAATTATTTTGAACTTTCAGACATTTGTACTTTGTAATAATTATTTTTACTCCCAAGACTTCCACTGTGTTAAATGTGAATATCTATATCAATTGTCACGCATAAACCCCAGGTCCGGGCCCACTGAGAAATTAGGGTGTGACAATAATGGAAATTCATTGTATACATATACGTGTTACCTTTCATATTTATGTTATATACACAATCAATCTTTAAATACATGTTTATACGCAAAACCAATACTTAAAAAACACTTTGGATACCTAAAAACAAGTTAAAATACAAGAAAACAACATAAAATAACTTAGTTACAAAGTGCAGGGACTAAAAGTTAGCAAAACCAAAAGCTTTTCCACCCCCTTCCTCTTCCAATCACCTTCCATCATTCTTTAGCAAATTAGATTTCACCATTTTCCACCTCCTTTCTTCTCCAATCACCTTCCACCCTTCTTTAGCCAATCATATTTCATAATTTTCCACCTCATTTCTCCTCCGATCACCTTCATTAACTCCCAAACCCTAATCTCCACTTATAAATACAAGCCTCCACCACCTTCTATACACTTTTTCAAAACACCTAATCTTCTCTCAAGTTCTCTAATCCTCTCAAATATCTCAAAGCAAGGCAAAAACATTCAAGTGTTCTAAGTGAGTTTTCACTCACTTTTCTTCACATTTCTTCTTATTTCTTCTTTCAAACTACTTGGATAACCTCTAGGAAGGTTTCCACAAGTTTGTCATGGCAAACTAAGGTGGAACCTCACCATATTTGAGGTCCAAAGTAATGTTTAAATTCTTCTTTGATACATGTTCTTATTTCTTATATATTTTGATGAACACTTGGTGAAATCTTGTACCTACCATTCACCCAACTAAGCTTATAGTTGTAGGTGTGTGTGTGGTTGATTTTCACCAAGAAATAAGACTCAAAACCTCTTTAAAATTCTGCCCTAAATGTTCTAAGTGTTGAAACCATCCAAGCTTCCAACCTTCAATGTTGGAAGACTTGTGTATGATTAATGTGTGAACTATGGAAGCCTTGGCTCTCCAAACTTGTTCCACTACCTCACTTGTATGTTTTGATACAAAACAACTTCGACAAAGTGACAAGGCTACATCACGTCTTCGAACACTTTCCATGCTCGAGATGTACGCATCTAGTTTGCTCGCTTGGTTGTTTTAGTTAGATAGTTAAAAATTAGTCTTACCTTCATGACCAACCAAAATCATCAACTAAATTGATGAGTTTGTGCTTTAGTGAATCATACAATGAGGTTTAATTGATGGAAATCAAGACTTGCATGATAATACTTAATCGACGAAATTATAACTTATACTATTTAATATATAATATATACCCAATAACCGAATTCTTGATACTAACCGGATTATGGTTAGATGTCAAGGACTTAGGTTAGATTATCTTCGTTTCTAGACTCCTTGTTTGTGATTCTAATGGGCAAGTTAGGACCCATGCTGATCTTAGCGTTGACCACGCCCCGTGCTGAGCTGGGCACGCCCCCGTGGTGGGCATAGAAACTTCCACAGCTTTGTCCATTTCTGCAGAAATCTGACCACGCCCTCGTGTCCAGTGGGCACGGGCCGTGGTCAGCCTTCTGTTTCTTGTTTTTTCTCTTGGAGATGCTGTCGAGTGGTCGGGCATGCCACATTTATTCCTTTTCTTTGTATTAATGTTAGTTTTTGCTGCATATTTGTTTCTTTTGTTCGTTTGAGCTCATTTGGTCCTGAAAATACAAAAGGAAGACAAAACCACACTTTTTCCAACATTAGTACTAAAAAGGGTTAGTTTTATGCCTCATTTGATGTAATTTATATGTTGCATTTTACACACATCAAATACCCCACACTTGAATTTTTGCTTGTCCTCAAGCAAAACTCTTTATTATGTGGCTTACACACCCAAATGGAATGGGTAGAAGAGAATTTTGGGCTTGTCTTGAGTGTCGGGAATCCAAGATCTTTATTGGGTTTTATTTTTATATTATTTACAATCCTATTCGTTATGATTTATTTAGAACGTTTCATAAGAGAAATTACTTATTTGGTCATAACATGCCTCTTTAAAATTCCATTTATATACAAGTTCACATACCTCACGGGAGATCACTCAACACTTGGCCGAAGATGTATTTTTGTGAAACACTCGAGACCGGCATGGAACTTACTTCTACCATATGCTTTCCAAGCAATCAATCCTCCTCTTTTTTAACTATAAACCTTTGTAAATATCAAGAGGACTTGGGGAAAGGGTTAGGCTTGGGCTAAAGGTATGTGGTTTTGGGTTAGTGGTTAGTAAAAAAGGGCTACAAGCGTAAAAAGCGTCGGTCGTCGTAAAACCTTTTGTTTTTGTGACTTTTATTCAAACTAAGCATCTTAAACAAAGCTTCTTTGAGTTTTTTTACTAAAATAAAGGGTTGAAAAGAAAAAGGTTTTGGTGGGTAAAGGTGTTTGTTTTGTGGGTTTAGAAATGAAAAGGTTTAGGCTCAAAGGGGTTAACTAGGGGGATTTTGGGTAGGTGAAAAAGAAAATGAAAAATAATGGCGTTGAAAGGAAAACGGGTTAGTCCTAATGCCTCTACCATTTACTTACTTGGGATTAAGTTGGTAAGGACCGGTAATGTATTGTCGTGGCAAGTTCTAGAGTCGTAAGAACCAAACGGCTATTCACACACAAGAAAAGAAAAATGAGCATTTAGTTTTAAAGATGTATGTTTGTATGCTCAATAAAGTCTCAAAACTCACTTATTGTGGGAATAGGTTTATTATGTGATCAAGTATATATAATCAAATTTTAATTAGATTTGTCATGTCGTTTCATAATTTTCTTATGTTAGTTCTTTTTATCACGACGCTATCGGTTGTAAATTTGTAAAAATATAACCTTTTAGAACTTGTTACTCCCAAATTAAACCAAGACAAGTAAAAAAAATTGAAAAGTTTTTGAAAAAATTTGGGATGATTAGCGATTCCAATAGAGTTTTGTGTAAGGCTTGTTATTAGGACTTGCAAAATTCAAGGTTTTAGCATCCCCCCCACACTTAAATTACACATTGTCCTCAATAAGTTTTTAGCTTGATTGAATATGTAAAAAGGTGTTTAAAAACAAGATTTTGTGTTACTGGGCGTCTGGCCACGGGCTCGTGTTGGTTCGGGCACGGCCCCGTGGTCAGATTGCCAGTATCATATTTAACAGAAGGCTGGGCACGGGGGCGTGTTCAGTAAGCACAGCCCCGTCACCAGTTACCTGAACTGGGCATTTTCTGCAGAACCTTGGGCACGGGGGCGTGTTGGCTGAGCACGACCCCATGCTAAACTTGCTGTAATGCTGGAAAATTGTCGGGAGGCTCTGTTTTTGTGCATGGGGTGTGTTTTATTCTTTCCCTTGGTAACCTTCACCTTTTCGAGTGTGTTTTATTCATTACAACATCATCCAAACAACATTTAATACTTAAAACCATCATTCATTAAAAACGACAATTAAAAAGATCTTAAAAATTAAAAATAAAGCTGCTGAAAACGAAAAACTACCAAGATCCTAAGATAGATAGGTCATAGAATGCAGGAAATCACTAAGAAGTTCTACCCTTATTGTAGGAATGACAAAAACCCGGAAATAACTTTCCGGTACTTAAGGGTTTTGTAGAACTTGGAACCGGGGATGTCTTTTAAATGTCATTGAGCCATTCCTCTATCTTCCTAGGGAGAAAGAAGGCGGGCTCGTTCTCCATGATGTCTTGTGGAGGAGGTGCGACGGCTATCGGAACCCCGTGTAGTATGTCTAGAGGAAGTTCCGGAGGCATGACATGCCACTCGGCTGGAATAATGACTTCCGGCACAACATTCCCCTCCCTTTGTGCGATGATTGGCACCAAGGGAAGAGAAGCAAGAATATTCAACCTTTGGTGCAAAACGTTGACTTCTCGATGGCACCCCTCTAGCCCCACCGACAAATGGTTAATACGGTCAATTAAAGCTTCTTCTGAACCTGTCATTTTATCAATGGTTTCTCGCAAGGCGTACACCTAGTTGACCAAGGAGTCTTCCACCGCTGTTCTTCTTCCCCGTCGATCGTTCCTTGAGTGAGCTGAGGATGTTCCGCTATTCTGGCTCGCCATTCTAAGAAAACAAGTCGAAAAGTTCAAATTAATGAAACAGTAACTCCGGCCACGACCCCGTGCTCGCTGAGCATGGCCCCGTGGCTACCATTTTGCAGATTTTGTACCTCAGGAATCTTATAGTTTTAAATCATTTTTCTGAACTTTGAGACAATTCTGAGCAAAAATAACTTAAAACAGTGTTATACAACTTATTTTTGATAAGATTCCCTTGTTAAAAACCCAGCAAATATCTCAATTAAGCTTAAAAACATGGAGGTTTCAAGCTTTAATGGAGGTTTTGAGGAGTTTTTGAAGAAGAAGACAAGAGACAAAAGTAGTAAAGACAAGATGGTTGTTGAGAACCTTCTTTGGAATATACCTTATAGAGTATATGTGAAGATCCCACCAGATCTTTGCCTTTGGAATGGGTCCAAATGTGCAGGAATCTTGCTGCATTTATAGAAAACGAATGCGTGCTGACCATGGCCCCGTGTCGGCTGGACACGGCCTCGTGGTCAGACATGAGTCTGACACATATTTTCGTATTCTAAACACGGGGCATGTTGGCCTCGACACGACCTCGTGGTCAATTTTTAGGTGGGCACGGGGCGTGTTAACCTGGACACGGCCCCGTGGCTAGAGAGTTTTTATGAAGTTTCGTCTTATTTTAAGGAATTTGTCCAGATTGGGTGGTTCCTTACTGGATGAAACAACACTGAAGTGCCTGAGGTACCTTAATTGCCCTTGCTTTAGACAAGAATGCAAGAGGTTATCGGAAAGGGTAAAACCTAAACTAAATACCGATGGGCGAAACCAACCTTTATTCCCCTTATCCGGGCTCTCATTAAAGAAGGTATATGTCGAATCGCTCAGTTCTATGAACGCATCGGCGGAGACCGATGGAGAGTCCTTCACGGCACAATCGACAGAGGGACGAGTATCGCTCAAGTCCTCACAAGAGTTAGAGGTGCTTTCGGTATCAACGATGTTGTTAGAATCCGAATGCGATTTCAACAACTCTCCCTAATCGTCGTCTTAGGATGAATAACTTATTTCCATCTCAAGCTCTTTTATCAATTGGAGAATTATTTCTTCAAGCTGAAATAATTCTTCGAGAATCATATCATCTAAAAGAAGTGATTGAGAGCATTCGAGGGAGAGATAGGGATTGTTTTTACTTTCGTCCATCTTAAGGTTACAGGAAAACGATGGGTCTATATAGTGGGGAGTGTAATTTAGAAATTAACACTTTAAATCTTCATGAGATCCACCACATATTTGACACTACGCACCAAAAAAGGAGCGAAAGTAAAAATAATCAATATCACTCATGTTTGTGTCAGAAAATACCAACGAAGTGATTGAGAGCATTCATGAGATCCACCACATATTTGACACTACGCACCAAAGAAGTGATTGAGAGCATTCATGAGATCCACCACATATTTGACAGAAATATACGATACGAAATAACAATAAACTCTCTGATCTAAGCTCTCTCAATTGCAGGTCCGTTTTCGGATCGTCGGACAACTACGAGATCTTGTTTCGAATACCGTAACGAGTGCGGAATCCACGTTACGATACAAACCGAGCGAGAGATGAACACGACAAATATATAACGTTTAACGCACACTTGTATAGAATATCAACAGAGTTTATTACAGAAATATACGATACGAAATAACAATAAACTCTCTGATCTAAGCTCTCTCTCTGTTGCCTTCTGTCTCCAGTCTTGTTTATATAAGCAGCCAGTCACAGCTTCGATGAAACTCAAAGGGTTCTCAGCGAAACTCCAATATCGACGAAACCTGTGGTTTCGTCAATATACATGACAAAACCTGGAGGGCCACGACGAAACTTCAAAGTCGACGAAACTCACTAAGGTTTCATCGACATGCATGCTTAAATTATGGGTTTCGGGGTCAAGGGGGTTTC
>JARYGA010030148.1:0-14231 GCA_030545235.1 Helianthus tuberosus | reverse complement strand
AGAGAACACAGAAGTGATAACTGAGAGAACACCAGTGAGTTTGTGTGAGCTTTCTGTATCATAATCTTGTAACAAAACTTTCTGGTTTTAATACATCTGAGATTTAAACGTTGAATCTTGTTCTCTTTGTGTATTCGTGTTCTTTGCTCAGTTTAACTTACCGGTTGGACTCCGCACAACCAGGTTTGTTCGTATCACAAGGATAAGGTTACTAGATCCTCCGCTAGTGGACCTACAGGTGGTATTAGAGCCTTGGCTCTCATCCTTGTTAAAACAGAGCCGTGTGTCGAATTTTTCAAACTCTGTTCTTGGAGGTTTTTCAGAACAGTATGGTTCTTTTATATGTTTAATGGGTTAAATCTTTGAAAACTGGTTTGTTTGTTAAGAATTTTCATAAAAACCTTATTAATCTCATGAAAAGATTCGGTTTTTCTTAAAAATTTTGGCAAATTTTATGTTTGAAAACTTACTGATGCGGGAATATCAAGTGTCGACTCAATTATGTAACGAAATAAATCCACATTTAGTGTTCATTAAGTTTTGTTTTAATTTATGTCCATTGAGTTGATCATAAAAACTCTATATAAGTTCTCATGTAATTTGTATTGGGGGATAGTTTTTGAGTTTTATAAAATAATTGTTTGACTTTTTTTAAATTCTAGTCTTTTGGGGACGAATTTGTGGGTTTGGGAAAAGATCTTCGCGGGTATTCTTAGAATCAACGCGTTAGATTTCCAATACCATCATCACGCTACATCAGTTTGTGGGTGGTAAGCACTACTAAAATTGAGCTGAGTGTCCACCATTTTCCATAGACTTCGCCAAAAATGACTCAAGAAACGAGTATCCCGATCAGAAACTATAGAGGATGGCAAACCATGCAAACGATAGATATCTCGAAAGAACAACTAAGCCACATTAATTGCATCTGTTGTCTTCTTGTAAGGAATAAAGTGCACCATTTTAGAAAAACGGTCCACTACTACAAAGATCGAATCATTACCACGCTGAGTACGGGGTAACCCCAACACAAAATCCATGCTAATATCTACCCAAGGTTGCTGAGGAATGGGTAGAGGCATATAAAGCCCTGCATTGGTAGCTGTGCCTTTTGAAACTTGATAGATCCTGCAACGTCTAACAAACCGATCAACATCCCTCCGCATAGTAGGCCAAAAATAAGAAGACTGCACCAATCGTAAAGTACGGTCTCTACCCACATGCCCTTCTCCATGCAGTTCTTTAATTATTTGAAGGCGGAGGCTGGAATTAGGAATACATAATTGATTTTCCTTAAAAAGAAAACCGTCATGCACAAGAAAATCTGTCCTCTTCCCAAACTGCACATCCTGCAAAATGACAGATAAATATGGATCTGTTGTGAGTTGTTCCATGAGATTGTCTAGCCCAGGTATAACAACTCTCATAGAAACAAGCAGGCTACTCCTTCTGCTCAAGGCATCTGCCACACGATTCGAAATTCCAGACTTATGCTTCACAACAAAAGTAAACTTTTCCAAGAAAGCCATCCACCGTGCATGCTTATGTGATACTTTATCTTGACTGCGAATATGCCTCAACGAATCATGGTCTGTAAATAAAACAAACTCCTTGTGAAACAAATAATGACGCCAATGTTTCACAGCCTGGACCACTGCATAAAATTCAAGATCGTAAGTGCTATAACGTAACTTTGGCCCAATAAACTTCTCACTAAAATAAGAAACTGGACGTCCCCTTGACTTAGGACTGCCCCAACACCACCCTGCGAGGCATCCGTGTGCAACTCAAAAACCCGAGAAAAATCTGGCAATATTAGAATTGGTGCTGTTGTAAGCTTTTCCTTAATTAACTGAAAAGCTGACTCTGCCTCCTCAGTCCATATAAAAGTCTTCCCCTTCATGCAGTCAGTCACTGGCGCCATAAGGGAACTGAAATTTCGAATGAACCGTCTATAAAATGAAGCAAGACCATGGAAGCTACGTACTTCAGTTATCGTAGTTGGAGTTGGCCACTGCTTAACAACCGCTACCTTTGTTTCATCCACTTGTATTCCGTCACCAGAAACAACATACCCTAAAAACAGGACCTTAGGGACCATAAAGACACACTTCTTTTTGGCTGCATACAAGTTATCCCCTCGGAGCAAGGTCAAAACATGCCGTACATGCTTCACATGCTCATCAAAATAGACCACCACAAATTTACCAATAAAGGGTCTAAACAACTGATTCATCACACGCATAAAAGTACTAGGTGCGTTTGATAAACCAAATGTCATCACCAACCACTCATACAATCCTTCACGAGTCTTGAAGGCAGTCTTCCACTCGTCACCCGGTCTAAGACGAATCTGGTAATACCCACTCTTCAAATCTAACTTCGTAAAAATAGTAGCACCACTAATCTGATCAAGTAAATCATCAAGTCGGGGAATCGGAAATCTGTACCTCACAGTGATCTTGTTGACCGCACGACTGTCAACACACATACGCCACGTCCCATCCTTCTTGGGAGTCAAAAGAGCAGGAACAGCACGAGGACTCATGCTTTCTCGAACGTACCCCTTAGAGATTAAGTCTTCAACCTGCCGACGCAATTCCTCATGTTCTTTTGGGCTCATTCTGTAATGGGGCTTGTTGGGTAGTTGGGCCCCTGGTTCCAAATCAATGTGATGTTGGATGTCTCGTAGGGGTGGTAGCCCGACATGTAAATCATCAGGGAAAACATCAACAAACTCCTCAAATAACGGAACCATACATTCAGGAATTTCAACTTCTTCGGGCACTGGCTTCCCTATCAAAATAAACACATTGTCTGTTTCCTCCAGCTCATCTTGAAACTGACTAATGGTCAACAAGGTACCCGAATGTTTTGTGGCTAACTGCTTAGGCTTGCTAGGAACAAGAGTAATCTTCACACCACCAAACAGAAAGCTATAAGTATTTGACCGCCCATTATGCTCTATATTACGCTCATATTCCCAAGGTCTATGCAACAATAAGTGACACGCATCCATAGGGACCACATCACACACAACATCATCTTTATACGTTGACCCAATAGAAATAGAAACAAGTGCCCTTTTAGATACCGTCACTTCACCTCCCATTTTAAGCCATTGAAGCTTATAAGGCTTCGGGTGACTCTCGGTCTTCAAGGCCAACTTTTGAACTGCCTCTTCAGAAATCAGATTGTCACAACTTCCCGAATCAATAACAAACGTGCAAACCTTCCCCAAAATGGTACATGTTGAGTGGAAGATGTTGTGCTTCAGCCAGTCATCCCCATCTGCCTTTGGTGTATAGCAAGAGCGTCTGACCACCAAGTTCACCCCAACATCACCGGTCACAACCTCCTTTTCATATTCAGTCTCTTCATCGTACACTGGGTTTTTCTCATACTCTTCATACTGATCATCCTCAGACTCAACAAACAAGTGTCTTTTACAAGCCTTTTTGCACTCAGCTTGAAGATGGCCTGTTTCACCACAACTGAAACATCTCGGACCACTACTGCTAGCCCCTTTAGAAGTAGGCCCGGTATTGCTACCCCCCGGCTTCTGCTGACTAGGCCCGCCACGAGGTGCCCCGCTGCCTGACCCGATGTTTCCTCCAGCAGGGGTAAATGAACCGCCCACCCGACGGTTTTGTTTCTCAAATGCCAACGCCCGTTGGTGTGCCTCTGGAATGGTTAACGGATCAAAAAGGTTCACGGACTCCATAATTTGAACCCTCAGCCCCCCAATATACCGAGAAACAAGTTGTTCCTCCGGTTCTTGAATATCATTCCTAGCAATCAACTGGTAAAACTCAGTGGTATAATCATGAACCGATTTAGCCCCCTGTTTTAAATTTTGCAGACGTTGGTACATTAACCGTTGAAATTTATGAGGCAAAAAGTTGGACCGCAAACACTTCCTCATCTTAGTCCATGTCACGATCCTTGACTTTCCGAGCCTGTTTCGTGTTAACTTCAACTGTTGCCACCACGCGGAGGCCCTACCACGTAACCTGGTAGCGATCAAGGCCACCCGCTTATTTTCAGGCACCTCCTTGTACTCAAACACCTCCTCCATGGTAGCCAACCAATCGATGAACCCCTCCGGATTCAAACTAGTCCCATCAAATTCTGGAATATCAACTCTTATCCCAGAATCCCAACGCCTATTACCACCTCCACGTTCACCCCTTGGTCTCCCTCCCTGTTCATCTTCAGAAGACGAACCGTCACCAAATGGGTTACTAAATTCAGAACCATACCCGTCATTGGGTCCCTGCCTCCTACGATTGATCAAATCGGCCATCCGGTCAGTCAACTGATCGACCACTTGATCCAACTGTTGATCCACTCTCGCCATGAGTCGCTGCTCTAACTCCCGTTCATACACTTCATCGAGAGGCCAGGTGTTGTTTCTCCTCGGAGGCATTCTGAGCCAGGAATTAGGCTCTGATACCAACTGATGTAGCGTGATGATGGTATATTGGAAATCTAACGCGTTGATTCTAAGAATACCCACGAAGATCTTTTCCCAAACCCCCAAATTCGTCCCCAAAAGACAAGAATTTAAAAAAAGTCAAACAATTATTTTATAAAACTCAAAAACTATCCCCCAATAAAATTACATGAGAACTTATATAGAGTTTTTATGATCAACTCAATGGACATAAATTAAAACAAAACTTAATGAACACTAAATGTGGATTTATTTCGTTACATAATTGAGTCGACAGTTTCCGTAACACACGCTACATCAGTTGGTATCAGAGCTAAAATCCTGGCTCAAAATGGCTTGTGAGAGGGATTATCGCTTGTACCACACTCTACCATGTTTTGATGAATACGAGGATGAGCAATGGTATTCTTGGGCATGCGACGACGATTCAGGTGGTACCGGTAGTGTGCTCACCATTAGACATGACCACAAAAAAGAGTCGACGATCATGGGAGCCGGTGATGATGAATCAAGTTTCAAAAGTCATAGCGTTAAGGGTGATGGTCCTATTATGGTAACGAGTGGTCCAGCGGCTACATTTGGAACTCAACCTGTTAGCACGGGGGCTTGCAAAGAAATTTCATGAGCAAAGCAATGAAGTCGAAGGCATTAAGAAACACAATAGATTTTGGTGCTTCTCAAATTTACTTTTGTACAATTTTAAAAGGTAATTTTCCAACAAATAGTTTTGAGGAAATTATTTTGGATGATGAAAACCATGGTATACAAAATTCTCATGCTGTAAAAATCTGGTACGAGGTACTATTTGAAAATTTGGTTGATGGCCAGATTGTGGAGGTTGGAGAAGCTATGTCGTCAAAAGATGCCCCTCATATTGATCAAAACGAAGAAAAGGTTGTTAAACTTGATGGGTATTTTGTAAAAAAATGCAATGAGGTCCATGGTTTACGACTATATGGTTATTTAGTTGGAACTATATTAATTGAGAGGGTCAAGACAATAGTGAACAAGAAATTGTCCTATGCTCCATTCGACCCAGGTGGTACAGGTTCAGAGTCAAACGAAATGACCCGTGAAGTAGAACTACTTGGGCGGGCCTTGATAATAATCGAAAAGAATTGGATTGATGTTCCTTTCGATCCAGGTGGCTTTAGCCTGGGACAAAACTCGAGGACGAGTTTTTCCAAAGGTGGAGAGAATGATGCGGGAATATCAAGTGTCGACTCAATTATGTAACGAAATAAATCCACATTTAGTGTTCATTAAGTTTTGTTTTAATTTATGTCCATTGAGTTGATCATAAAAACTCTATATAAGTTCTCATGTAATTTGTATTGGGGGATAGTTTTTGAATTTTATAAAATAATTGTTTGACTTTTTTTAAATTCTTGTCTTTTGGGGACGAATTTGGGGGTTTCGGAAAAGATCTTCGCGGGTATTCTTAGAATCAACGCGTTAGATTTCCAATACCATCATCACGCTACATCACTTACCGATGAGTTATGTTTACCGGAATAATCACCGGAACTTCATTGTTGATGAGATAAACTTTCAAATTCTGCTGAAATGGTGATTTTTTAATATATATATATATATATATACACATATATATATATTTAGTTTATCCATACTCTTCACCATCTATTCCTTGTTAAAAGATAAGGTCATCTGTCACCTTTTTCACCAACATTCTATCAACTTTCACCAAACTTTCACAGGTTCCAATCTCAACGAAAAATCAATTCTTTTTTTCTTGTTACTCACGAAAAATCATTTTAAATCCTTAGTCAACGAACAAATTTTTAGGTCAAAGATAAATCAAGTTGTTTGTTGTAACAACTCTCATCAAAAGTCATATTTATTATTATATTTAGTCCAATAGGAAACCCTAATTGAGACACCCAAGTGATTATGCACAAACCCTAAAATTTTCAGAATAATCGGAATCAGGATCAGGGCCCCTAAAACTCAGGGGGGGGGGGGGTAAAACCTAATCGGTAATATCCACACAGTTTTACGTGTATTGCGAAATTGATCGAGCGGCCAACTCAGCTAAGCTACTGGGACACAAAGCAAGCCTATGGTAGAATAGGGTCTCTCGTGCCACGCGACGCGCACAAGGGAACCTTTCGCGTGGCGCGAGGGGGGCATTTTTCAAGTATAAATAGAACAGTCTGTTTGATGCAATTCTGTGTTAATGCGACGTTCAAAATCCAATTATACTCCGAGTTATAGTAGAAACAGTCTCACAACACACACGAATCTCGAATCACTGCCGCAAAACAGGGTAATAACTCGATCGCTATTACGATTCATTGTCCGATCGATCAATATATCCAATGGATGTTTAAGTGCTGCCCACATTAGGGTTATCCTTTGTCATTCGTTGTGATTCTGACAGGATGTTTGAGTACTACCTGAACTCGGGGAAATACTCTGTCATTCGTTGTGAATCCGATGGATGTTTAAGTGATTGCACTTTGTCATTCGTTGTGAGGGTTTGATCTCGTGAGTTATTGTAAATGCTGTATTGATTACTAACCCAGTTTTGTGTACATTGTTATTTAAATTAGGTTAACAAGGCTAATCCGTAGACTAGACTCTATCTGTGTTAAATCTGCAATGTGAGTCATTCTTTTTTTATAAAATTTATTTACAAAAGCATGTTTATTTTCAAGAATATAATTACAGTGATTAAGTTTATGTAATCACCAAGTTACAGCCGGTATGTGGGGTTTTGTATACATTACTTGATAATCGTCACCATTGGACAATGAGTTAGCCAAGGGGTGATATGACCATAGTCACAGACACCATTGAACAACGAGATAGCCAATGTGTGTTCGAGTGACAAATACTGTGGGTAGTTGGTTTGATATCTGAAACATTGTAATCTCTCTTAATACTGTAAATTATAACAAATAGATCTGTTTTATTAAATAGAATGATTCACTCAGTATTTCCTGCTGCGAAAACCTTTTTCAAACATGTTTCAGGTAATCTGTTATGATTCAGGAAAGGTGCTGTGGAGCACTGCAAGCTTAAGAAAGTGGCTCATTATAAAATAAAGAAATATGTTTTGTAAAATAAAGATTTCTCCGTGAAATCATAGTATTGTAAATTACCGGGGTTTTATCCCGAGTTGTGAAATAAAATAATTGGGAAAATTTTAGCTGTAAAAAGATCCTGATAATAAACTTCCACTGTTAAACTCAATTAAATAAATACCATGGGATTTCTGTCCCGCGGCTCCTGAAACGGGTTAAACCGGGTCGGGGGGCCGTGACAGAAAAAGGTGGTATCAGAGCCATTGAGTTAAGCTAATTAAGTATTTAGAAATACTTAATTTTTTTCCTGATTACTATTATGTGATTATGTGTTTTATTAACTGACTATTTGTTAGTTACAGTATGGGTAAGCAAAAGCTTTCAAACATCTATCTTAAATTAGATAGGTCATCAAATGAAAAAAGGAAGTTCATCCCAAACTCCTGAAGAAGGAATATTCGTTCGAAAAGCCCAATACGAGGAACCACTTTCTCCTGATAAAAGAAGTTTAATTATTAGAAAAAGTCAGGAGAAATTAAGGAAATCCCGAGAAAAGAAAGTTAAAAAGGAAACCCAAGAATTAATCCGTAAATCACATTGGGAAGACAAGTTAGACGAAAAATGGGCAGATCTTTATATGTTAGCTACAGTAGTAGTAAACGCAGATCTTTAAATGACTTGTTTCAGTTTTAGTAAACCATACTATCTACAGGCTAGAAAATCCATCCAGTAAATAAATAAATTTACAATAAAACATAGTATGTTTTAAATTTTAGTTGTTTTGTAATCATATAGTATGCAATAATATGTGAAGGTTATTTTGAAAGTTGTTATAAAAATTTTAATTTATTTTAAACAGCATGAATGAGCTATCTGGAGCCCTAGAGAATCTCAACCTTTACCCCATAAACATAGAAGTTTCTAAAGAGTTTACTGGGTACTTTCCTGATGTGGAACAACCAATAGAATTCAACAGTCCACCTCTGGTAAAGCCAAAACCAAAGAAAAGAAGGAGATACGTGTGGGGGAGTCGTTTACGTAAGAAAAAGCGAGTTAAGAAACTTCCTAAAATAAATAATCCCTTAGAAAAAGGAAAATAAATTGAAACCGGGGAAAGTTCGAAACCGCAGGAATTGGAGATAGAAGTGGGAGAAGATGCTAGAGAAATGGGAATACAATTTGAGGAATATTCTAAGGAAATAGAAATGGAGGTTGGAAAAGGTCCTAGACAAACTAAAATAGAAATTGGAGAAAGCTCTAAAACAACTCAAGAAATGACATTTCAGGAGGAAATAGATTTTATATTGGCAAGCTGTGATACTATTCAGCCTGTCAATACAAATGTTTTTATTCGTCCTATTGAAACCCAAATCCCTATAAATCTTGAACCAGCAATCCCAGAACCAATAATCCATACTCAACCTGTAGAAATGGACGAGTGGTGGACAAATGATTGGCAATTCCAAAACATTATCAATAGTCCTTATTCCTTTCTTCCGCAATTTGATCCAGAACCCCAACCAAATCCACCAATGAGTAACGAGAATATGGCTGAACTTCGCCATTTTGGTGAAGAGCTGATGGATGCTGGGAATAGGATCCGAGAGATAGGAGGACAAATTGCCTGGAAATATGATGAAAGGGAGCTTCGTTTTTAGGAAAACAAGTGACAAGAGAGAAGTGGGTAGTAAGACTATGATTGTGTAATAGTAATATTAATAAAAATCGGTATGTGTAAAAGAAATAATAAAACGGTTGTATATAGAGGCATGATATAATCTATAAAACAAATGGAATTTTTGAAAATTTACAATTTTGTTTGTATATTTGTTTTCGTGATTATATGCAATTAATTGTGACATTGGATTATTTCTTTTATACTAATTATGTATCTATAAATTATCAGATGGCAAACATTGGTAATGAACCAGTAAATGAAGTAAATCAATCTGAGCCAATTCAGGAAGAACAATTGTTAAATAGGCAAGATATAGAGGATATTGTTGCACAAGGAATAGCCAATGCTATTCCAGCAATCGTTGCTGCTGTTCAAAAACCTGTTAAACCTCAATCAATTATTCCTAGTAAACGTACCCAAGGCGACAACTTTAGTAACAGTATAAATGGAGGCGGAAATCATGTTAATAACAATAATGATCTGCAAACCCCAATTTTCAAGAAAATGAAAGTTGCAACACCTGGTTGCACTTACAAAGAATTCCTTGCCTGTAAACCAACTGAGTTTGCAGGTAACGAAGGGGCTATTGCAGCATTACGTTGGTTAGAGAAAACTGAGGCAGTAATTGCCATAAGTAAGTGTGCTGAGGAAGATCAAGTTATGTATGCATCGAATCTTTTTAAAGAAGGGGCGCTAGAATGGTGGAACACTGTGTTACAAGCTAAAAGAAGGATTGATGCATATGCCATGAAATGGGAAGAATTTAAGAATCTTGTAGAAAGAAAATACTGTCCCGAGTATGAAAAAGATCAAATGGCAAATAAATTCCTAAACCATCGGATGGTGAATGTGGATTGTCGTGTTTATACTTCGACATTCTTCGAATATGCTAGAGTGGTACCAACGCTGGCTTCGCCAGAACCGGTACTCATTTCTCGCTATATTTGGGGATTAATTAGTGAAATCCGTAATATCGTTAAAGCTGCGAGACCTCGCACTATTGACGATGCGGTAGAACTAGCTAATACCCTCACTGGCGAACTGGTACGCACAAGAGATGAAACTAGGAAAAAGGAACTGGCTCAGAAAATTACCCAAGGATTTCGTACGGGTAATAATAACAGTTTCTGGAGAAGAGGAACGGGACAATCCTCAATTCCGCCTTTCTGCAGAAATTGCAGAAGGAAACATTTTGGAAGATGCAGTGTAACCTGCAACTTTTGTAAAGTTGTAGGACATCGTGAAGAAAACTGCAGAAAGAAATCCACAATTTGTTACAATTGTGGAGAAACTGGACATTTCAGGCCAGATTGTCCGAAACTAGTCAAACCAGCTGATAACAACAAAGCCAAAGCTGCAGAAGGAGCTACTAAGAAGAATGTCAGAGCATTCCAGCTAACTACTCAAGAAGCAGAACTCATTCCAGATGTGATAGCTGGTACGTTCTTAGTTCACAACATTTACGCAAAAGTATTATTTGACTCTGGTGCAAACCAAAGTTTTATAAATACTTTATTCTGCCAAGCTCTTAAGTTACCTTTAACCAACATTAGGCAGATTTTTACAGTTGAAACTGCAGATGGGAATTCAGTTAAAATAGATCAGATTTTGCAAAAAGTAGAAATAGAACTTTTAGGTCATAAATTTGTTGCAAATCTGTTACCTATGAAATTAGCTGAATTCGATGTTGTGTTAGGAATGGATTGGTTAATAGCCAACCATGCTCGAATTCTTTGTGATAAGAATTCCATAGAAATTCAAGCACCTACCAAAGAAATAATCGTGATTACAGGAGATAAACCACGTAAGCCCATGAAGTTCATATCAGTAATGAAAGTTGCTAGTTATGAACGAAAGCAAGGAATAGTATATATGATTTCAGTAATCATTAATACTAAGAACAAAGAACTTACGGAGATCCCTGTAGTCTCAGAATACCCAGATGTATTTCCGAAAGAACTTCCGGGATTACCACCTGATAGGGAAGTGGAATTTAGGATTCATCTAATTCCTGGAACTACACCGATAGCTAAGGCACCTTATCGGTTAGCACCCACAGAAATTTTAGAATTGAAAAAGCAATTAGATGAATTACTAAGTAAAGGTTTCATACAACCTAGTTCATCCCCGTGGGGAGCTCCAGTGTTGTTTGTAAAGAAGAAGGATGGTTCGATGAGAATGTGCATTGATTATAGAGAATTGAATAAGGTTACAATTAAGAATCGATACCCATTACCTAGGATTGATGATCTATTCGATCAACTCCAGGGAGCTAGATATTTCTCTAAGATTGACTTACGCTCTGGATATCATCAATTAAAGGTACAAGAGGAAGACATACCTAAAACTGCTTTCAAGACTAGGTATGGTCATTACGAGTTTACAGTCATGCCCTTTGGGTTGACGAATGCTCCTGCTGCATTCATGGACATGATGAATAGAATCTGTAAACCGTATTTGGATAAATTTGTAATTGTTTTTATAGACGATATACTTATTTATTCCAAAAGTCAGACAGAACATTGTGAGCACTTGCATGCACTCTTAACTTTGTTAAGAAAAGAAAAGCTTTATGCCAATTTTTCAAAGATAGCTGTACCATTAACTAAGCTAACCTGTAAAGCCGTTAAGTTTGAATGGGGACCTAAGCAAGAAGAAGCCTTTAGAATATTGAAGCAGAAATTAACAAAAGCTCCAATCCTAGCTTTACCGGAAGGGACTGAAGATTTTGAAGTTTACTGTGATGCTTCAAAACTAGGATTAGGATGTGTGCTTATGCAACGCAAGAAGGTAATTGCGTATGCATCAAGGCAATTGAAAAAGCACGAAGAAAATTATACGACTCATGACTTAGAATTAGGAGCCGTAATTTTTGCCCTTAAGATTTGGAGACATTATCTTTACGGAAGTAAATTTACTATCTATACAGACCACAAAAGTTTAAAATATATTTTTGGGCAAAAAGAGTTAAACATGAGGCAAAGGAGATGGATGGAAATCTTAAGTGATTACGATTGTGATATTCAATATCACGAAGGAAAGGCAAATGTAGTTGCAGATGCCTTAAGTCGTAAGTACCATGAGAAACAACGACGAGTTCGTGCTCTCAGGTTAAATCTACAATTAAATTTAATGGAACAAATAAAGAATGTTCAAGAAACAGCAATCAAAGATGATGCTGAAGGAATGAAGGGACGACTAAAAGAATTAGAACAAGGAGTTGATGGAATTTGGAAATTTCACAAAAACAGAATTTGGATACCGAAGCAGGGAGAATTAAGAAATAAGATCTTAGAGGAAGCTCATAAATCTAGGTATACCATACACCCAGGAAACAATAAGATGTACCAAGATTTAAGAAACAATTTCTGGTGGATAGGCATGAAGAAGGATATAGCTAGATATGTATCAAAGTGTCTTACTTGTTCACAAGTTAAGGCAGAACATCAGAAACCTTCAGGTCTACTACAACAACTAGAAATGCCTGTATGGAAATGGGAACTCATAACAATGGATTTTGTTACTAAGTTACCCAAAACCAGAAAAGGTAATAATGCGATTTGGGTAATTGTGGATCGATTAACCAAATCTGCTCATTTTCTACCTATGAAAGAAACCTTTAGCATGGAAAGACTGGCAAAGTTGTATGTAGATAAAGTCGTATCCCTACATGGAGTTCCACTCTCCATTGTATCAGATAGGGATAGTCGTTTCACTTCTCATTTTTGGACAAATTTCCAGAAAGCAATGGGAACTCGACTAAATCTAAGTACTGCATATCATCCTCAAACAAACGGACAAAGTGAAAGGACGATCCAAACTCTAGAAGACATGCTCAGAGCATGTGTAATAGATTTTGGTGGAAATTGGGACGATCACTTACCTCTAATCGAATTCTCCTATAACAATAGTTATCATTCAAGTATTGAAACTGCCCCATTCGAGGCACTATATGGAAGAAAGTGCAGAACTCCAGTTTGTTGGGCAGAAATAGGAGAAAGTCAATTGTCATGTCCTGAAATAGTGCAAGAGACAACCGACAAGATTACTCAAATCAAGGAAAGGCTAAAGACGGCTCGAGATCGTCAGAAGAGTTATGCAGACAATGGATGCAAGCCATTAGAATTCCAAGTTGGAGATAGAGTATTGTTAAAAGTTTCTCCTTGGAAAGGAATTGTTAGATTCGGTAAGAAAGGAAAGCTAAGTCCTAGATACGTAGGACCATTTCCAGTGATCCAACGTATAGGACCAGTTGCTTATCGTTTACAACTACCCGAAGAACTAGCTGGATTACATGATGTATTTCATGTATCCAATCTCAAGAAATGTTTATCAGACGAATCACTGGTAGTACCTCTTCAAGATATAAAGGTAAACGAAAAGTTAAAATTTGTTGAGAAACCTCTTCAGATAGAAGATCGAAAGGTGAAATTTCTCAAGCACAAGCGACTAGTTCTAGTTAAAGTCAAGTGGGATTCAAAGAGAGGAGCTGAATACACTTGGGAGCTGGAATCAGAAATGAAGCGAAAGTATCCTCATTTATTCCAGTAAATCTCGAGGACGAGATTTTTTATTAAGGTGGGGAGAATGTAACAACTCTTATCAAAAGTCATATTTATTATTATATTTAGTCCAATAGGAAACCCTAATTGAGACACCCAAGTGATTATGCACAAACCCTAAAATTTTCAGAATAATCGGAATCAGGATCAGGGCCCCTAAAACTCAGGGGGGGGGGGGGGGTAAAACCTAATCGGTAATATCCACACAGTTTTACGTGTATTGCGAAATTGATCGAGCGGCCAACTCAGCTAAGCTACTGGGACACAAAGCAAGCCTATGGTAGAATAGGGTCTCTCGCGCCACGCGACGCGCACAAGGGAACCTTTCGCGTGGCGCGAGGGGGGCATTTTTCAAGTATAAATAGAACAGTCTGTTTGATGCAATTCTGCGTTAATGCGACGTTCAAAATCCAATTATACTCCGAGTTATAGTAGAAACAGTCTCACAACACACACACGAATCTCGAATCACTGCCGCAAAACAGGGT
>JARYGA010030147.1:0-23010 GCA_030545235.1 Helianthus tuberosus | reverse complement strand
GAATCTCGCATGCTCGGGAAGTTGAATGATCCAAATTAAACCGAATCTGGATGAAACATAATCCGGATACAACCCATTCTGAATCCTTCTGATTAGTGATGTTATAGAAGCCGAATTAAACCAAGTATGGATGCTATCTGAATGTAGCTGACTCTGGATGCTATATGATTCTTAAAAGAACCATTCTGAATCTCGCAAGCTAGGGAAGTTGAATGATCCAAATTAAACCGAGTCTGGATGAAACAGAATCCGGATACCACACATTATGATTCCTTCTGATTAGTGATATTACAGGATACGAATTCAACTGAGTATGGATGCTATCTGAATGTAACCGACTCCGGGTGCTATACGATTCGTAAAAAAAAAAACCATTCTGAATCTCGCAAGCTCGGGAATTTGAATTATACGAATTAAACCGAGTCTGGATGAAACAGAATCCGGATACCACCCATTATGAGTCCATCTGATTAGTGATGTTTTTTTTGGGTAAAGGGTTACTCCGGTGATTTTATAACAAACATTAAAACCAAGTAGGAAGGCTAGCAAATGCCTCCTAGTTCTCTTAGCGGCATACCGCTAAAGAGTAAACAAGAAACAACCAAACAAACAACCAATTCTAGTACAAAACACAAACTAGATACATGGTCTTCAATCTTCAAGAAGGTCTTCCTTGTTCAGCTTCCACTCCTCCAAAAAACGCTTAACATTGGATGTTTGCTTGTACTTGAAGGATATTAATTTCGTTCTCACCATGTTTATAATAATCTCAACAATCTTCTCCGGAGGCCTCAACTTGTTACTAAAGAATCTCGAATTCCTTTCATTCCAAATAGTATAAGCCGCCGCTGCAACAAGCAATCTGCTACCCACCGCATAAATAGCTTTGGACTTTGCTCTCTGAACCAGCCAACTTGAGATCTCATCCCACGATTCCCGAACCGAGTTCATGTCAACTTTGTTCCGCACACTATGCCACACTGATCTCGAATAATTACATTGAAAGAATAGATGGTCATGTGTCTCTATATCCGCATAGCACAATAAGCAACACATTTGGTTCATAGAACCCGTAATTCTATGCTGCCATTGTATCATACGGTCTTGTGTCCAAAGTTTCCTCCTGAAGATAAGCCAACATAAAAATGCATGTTTTGGAATATTAAAAGACGACCAAACCACCTTTGACCAATCCACCGGCTCTCTTCGAGAACGAATAGACTCCCACACCTCCCTAGACGAGAAAGGGAGTAATTTACCCTCCGAACTCATCCACAAGACTTTATCGTTAGTATACGATAAGTTCAAAGGCCGAAGCTGAAACAAGGACGGGTATACCGTCCTCCATTCTTCTGGCCAAGCCCACTCTCCATTATGAATCGCGTCAACAACTTTTGATTTAATAGAATACCCGTATCTAGCCATTTGACGAGGGGTAACAACATTAGCAAGCGGACATTCAGCACTCCATTTGTCGAACCAAAGAAAAGCAGTCTGGCCATTTCCAATTCTACACCACAAAAAATCCCGGAAAATCTGTCTGCATTTCATTAGCCTCTTCCAGCCCCAAGGGGAGTTGGCTTGAACCGGGACATCCCATAAACTACGGCCACGAAGCCTATAGATACGAACCCAAGTAGTCCACAAAGAATCTCTGCCCGCTAGAAGACTATAAATATGATACGCCGTCAAGGACTTGTTGACATCTGAAATACGCCGTATCCCCAACCCACCCTCGAGTTTTGGGAGGCAAATCTCTTTCCACGCTACTTTTGCTCTACCTTTAGATAAGTTACCGTGACCCCAAATGAACCATTTCATTTTGCATTCAATCTCCTTTATTATACTAACCGGAAGGATGAACACTGACGCCCAGTAAACATGAATAGACGAGAGCACCGATATCACAAGTTGAAGCCTACCAGCAAAAGAAAGGAACCTGTTTTTCCAATCAGCGATCCATTTACTCATGCGCTCCACCAAAACCTTGCAATCTTTGACTAAAAGCCTCGATGCCAGCAAAGGAACTCCAAGATACTTAATAGGGAGCTTCCCCTCCTCAAATGGAACGAGATGAGCAATTCTGGCCTTAACCGAGCTAGAAACATTACAATAAAATATTGTACTCTTTGCATTACTAGGAATCAGACCAGAGACTTCCTGAAACTCCTTCAAGGACCGCACAATGACCTTAACCGAACCAACATCACCTCTAGCGAAAAGGAAGAGGTCATCAGCAAAACATAAGTTAATGATCATTTGCTTCTCACACTTGTTATGGAATCTAAAGGATGCATCCAACTCAGCAGATTTTGAAAGCATCAGAGTTAACACCTCCATCACCATAGTAAATAGATAAGGAGACATTGGATCTCCTTGACGTAATCCACGTTTACCTTTAAAGTAACCATGTATACTCCCATTTATACTTAAAGAAAACGAAGATGTTGTGACGCATTCCATAATCCATGAAATAAAAAGAGGCCGAAAACCAAACCCATGAAGAATATCCCGAAGAAACCTCCAATCAACTGTATCGTAGGCTTTTTGAATATCCACTTTCATAGCACATCTAGGGTTTAAAGGATTAGGGTTTCAGTTTTCTTGTTCTTGGGCCGTCGAGTTCCTTTGCATGGTATTCTGTTGTTTTGGTATTTGAGAGAGTAGTTCAGATTGTCATGGATGAACGAAAGAAATCTGAGGGCAACGTGCATGACGGTAGGTTCAAGCCGCCATTACCGTATCAAGGAATAGCTAGCCGGGTAGTGAATATCGAAGGGAATATTTTTGCTCCGCGTAGAGGGGTTGTTAGTTCTGATCCGAAACTTTTCAATGTTATTGATGAATTATCGAAGATCACCGTTCCAGTCAGTCCGGAAAATATCGAGCCTGTAGTCACAAACTTGGATAAAACCAGTAGCGTACAAGGACAGTCATATGCAGAGAAGCTTGCTACAGTTAAACCTACGCAGAAGGTAAACTTTCGTTTTATGGAAAACTCTAAAGCTGTGGAGGGTGTTGATGCTGATGTTACCATTCCAATTGCTTCAGTTAAGCAGGTTCAGGATAGATTTCAAAATGTGCTATTCGGGTATTTTCTGGGGAAAAGGTTAGCCTTCCTGGTAGTTGATTACTTTGTGAGCCATAGGTGGGATAAATATGGGTTACAAAAGTGTATGATGAATGGTAAAGGGTTTTTCTTTTTCAAGTTTACCTCAAAAGATGGTATGGAACAAGTGTTGCAAGATGGTCCGTGGCTGATTAGAAATATTCCGCTTTTCCTAAAACAATGGTCGCCGAATACTGAACTTAAAAAGGAAGAATTAAAAAAGATACCTGTTTGGGTTAAGATGCATGATGTTCCTTTGGCTGCATATACGGAGGATGGGCTAAGCTTGATTGCTTCTAAAGTAGGAGCCCCTAAGGTGCTTGATAATGAAACAACCAAGATGTGTTTGGACTCGTGGGGAAGGAGTAGTTATGCAAGAGCTATTATAGAATTAGATGCGGGAAAGGAGTTGAAAGATAATGTAACGGTGGCTATCCCAAATGTTGAAGATGGTGGTTTCATTAAGAGTATTATTAGAGTGGAATATGAGTGGAAGCCCCCACGGTGCGACTCTTGCAATGTGTTTGGCCATGGGGCTGAAGAATGTCCAACTAAAGTCCATCAGAAACCAGATAAGGGAGTTAATGAAAAAGAGAATGTTGATGATCAGGGTTTTAAGAGTGGGCATACCAGGAGAAAGGGGGCCAAAAATCAGTTTAATGTTAAAGATAGGCAGCGGTTTATATATAGGCCAAAAAAACCAGCCGAAAAGGTGGATGCTGTTAAACCGGGTTCATCTACTGGTCCGAAAATTCATACGAGCAATACTTTTGATGCCTTGAACGATGTGGATGATGATTGGGCCTCGGAAGCTGAGGAGGTCAGGCTTAACGATGAGATAGGGGGGTATAATTTCTTAGACGGCTCGCAACCAGGTACTTCTACTAAAACAGGTGCAAGCACACCTGCACAGGGGGTTATCAATGGATAGTATTGCCGCATGGAACATTAGGGGTTTGAACCATCCCCTAAAACAAAAGGAGGTTCGGAAGTTTGTTACTGATAATGGGCTGCAGCTCTTAGCTATTCTGGAATCTCATGTTAAGGTAGCGAATCTTGACTCGGTTTGCAAGAATGTGTTTAGGAGTTGGGATTGGACTTCGAATGGGAGTTTGTGTAATAAAGGTACAAGAATTGTGCTAGGCTGGAATGGGGATAATGTTGATGTAATGGTGTTGCATGCTACTGATCAAGTTATTCATGTTCAAGTTCTCTTTAAAAAAGATAAATCTATGACTAATATTTCGTTTGTGTATGCGAGTAATAGTGACCAAGAAAGAAAGAAGCTTTGGGATTCTCTAAGGATGCATAAGGGAATAGTTCGATCGAACCCGTGGATACTTATGGGGGATTTCAATGTGGTGCTGAATTTAGAAGATAAGTGCTTCGGGTCTTCTACTCTCACGGCTGCAATGAAAGAGTTCAATGATTGTGTAAACGTTCTTGAAGTGTTTGATGTTAGAGCTCATGGTATGCACTTTACTTGGAACCAACGTCCAAAGAACGGTGTTGGGATCCGGAAGAAATTGGACAGAATAATGGTAAATGTTAACTTTGTGGATACTTTTGTGGATGCTTATGGAGTGTTTCTTCCGAATGGGATTTCCGATCATTGTCCAGGTTTATTAAAAATCCTTATGGCCTCTTGAAATAAACCAAAACCATTTAAGTTCCCTAATTTCTTGACACATAAGAAAGATTTTATGGAGGTGGTGAATAGTGGGTGGGCCGCGGAAGTGGTGGGGGTTCCTTGTTATTGCGAAAACAAGGAAATCTCCATAAGAAAGTGATAGACTTGAAAGCTGAGCTGGAGAATCTCCAGAGTTCGTTGGATGATGATCCGTTCAACATTGGAATTAAGGAAGCCGAGGGCATTTGTCTAAAGAAGTATCTGGAAGCAACGTTAGATGAAGAGAGATTCTTAAAACAAAAAGCAAAGCAAAAATGGCTAGAGGCAAGTGACTCGAATACTGCGTTTTTCCACAATACGGTCAAGTGTAGGAATCACGTGAATAAAATAAATGTTATTAAAGACACCTCGGGGAAAATGTATGAAGGAGTGGAGGTTTCTACGGCGTTGGTTAATCACTTTCGTGGGTTCCTTGGAACGAATGGTGGTATGGTGAGTGGGGTCAACAGTGATGTCTTCTCTACTAAACTGAATCCCCTCGTGGCTAGTTCTATGTGTCGGGCAGTAACTCCAGATGAAGTCAAGAATGCCATCTTCTCTATTAGTGAAAACAAGGCGCCGGGCCCGGATGGTTTTACGTCTGATTTCTTTAAAAAAGCTTGGTCTACTGTTGGTAGTGACGTTTCGGCGGCGGTGATTAATTTCTTTCAGACAGGTAGAATGCTTCAAGAGGTTAACCATACATTTCTGGCCCTTATCCCAAAGGTTACTACTCCAGAAGTGGTTACGGATTACAGGACTATATCGTGTTGCAATGTGGTCTATAAGACTATAAGTAAGATAATTACAAGCCGGATTCTTGAAGGGTTAAAGGATATTATAAGCATCAATCAATCGGCGTTTGTTCCGGGTAGCAGAATCTCCGATAATATTCTCCTAACCCAGGAGCTTATGCATAATTATCATCGTTCAACTGGCCCCCTAGATGTGCTATGAAAGTGGATATTCAAAAAGCCTACGATACAGTTGATTGGAGGTTTCTTCGGGATATTCTTCAGGGGTTTGGTTTTCGGCCTCTTTTTATTTCATGGATTATGGAATGCGTCACAACATCTTCGTTTTCTTTAAGTATAAATGGGAGTATACATGGTTACTTTAAAGGTAAACGTGGATTACGTCAAGGAGATCCAATGTCTCCTTATCTATTTACTATGGTGATGGAGGTGTTAACTCTGATGCTTTCAAAATCTGCTGAGTTGGATGCATCCTTTAGATTCCATAACAAGTGTGAGAAGCAAATGATCATTAACTTATGTTTTGCTGATGACCTCTTCCTTTTCGCTAGAGGTGATGTTGGTTCGGTTAAGGTCATTGTGCGGTCCTTGAAGGAGTTTCAGGAAGTCTCTGGTCTGATTCCTAGTAATACAAAGAGTACAATATTTTATTGTAATGTTTCTAGCTCGGTTAAGGCCAGAATTGCTCATCTCGTTCCATTTGAGGAGGGGAAGCTCCCTATTAAGTATCTTGGAGTTCCTTTGCTGGCATCGAGGCTTTTAGTCAAAGATTGCAAGGTTTTGGTGGAGCGCATGAGTAAACGGATCGCTGATTGGAAAAACAGGTTCCTTTCTTTTGCTGGTAGGCTTCAAGTTGTGATATCGGTGCTCTCGTCTATTCATGTTTACTGGGCGTCAGTGTTCATCCTTCTGGTTAGTATAATAAAGGAGCTTGAATGCAAAATGAAATGGTTCCTTTGGGGTCACGGTAACTTATCTAAAGGTAGAGCAAAAGTAGCGTGGAAAGAGATTTGCCTCCCAAAACTCGAGGGTGGGTTGGGGATACGGCGTATTTCAGATGTCAACAAGTCCTTGATGGCGTATCATATTTTATAGTCTTCTAGCGGGCAGAGATTCTTTGTGGACTAATTGGGTTCGTATCTATCTATAGGCTTCGTGGCCGTAGTTTATGGGATGTCCCGGTTCAAGCCAACTCCCCTTGGGGCTGGAAGAGGCTAATGAAATGCAGACAGATTTTCCGGGATTTTTTGTGGTGTAGAATTGGAAATGGCCAGACTGCTTTTCTTTGGTTCGACAAATGGAGTGCTGAATGTCCGCTTGCTAATGTTGTTACCCCTCGTCAAATGGCCAGATACGGGTATTCTATTAAATCAAAAGTTGTTGACGCGATTCATAATGGAGAGTGGGCTTGGCCAGAAGAATGGAGGACGGTATACCCGTCCTTGTTTCAGCTTCGGCCTTTGAACTTATCGTATACTAACGATAAAGTCTTGTGGATGAGTTCGGAGGGTAAATTACTCCCTTTCTCGTCTAGGGAGGTGTGGGAGTCTATTCGTTCTCGAAGAGAGCCGGTGGATTGGTCAAAGGTGGTTTGGTCGTCTTTTAATATTCCTAAACATGCATTTTTATGTTGGCTTATCTTCAGGAGGAAACTTCGGACACAAGACCGTATGATACAATGGCAGCATAGAATTACGGGTTCTATGAACCAAATGTGTTGCTTATTGTGCTATGCGGATATAGAGACACATGACCATCTATTCTTTCAATGTAATTATTCGAGATTAGTGTGGCATAGTGTGCGGAACAAAGTTGACATGAACTCGGTTTGGGAATCGTGGGATGAGATCTCGAGTTGGCTGGTTCAGAGAGCAAAGTCCAAAGCTATTTATGCGGTGGGTAGCAGATTGCTTGTTGCAGCGGCGGCTTATACTATTTGGAATGAAAGGAATTCGAGATTCTTTAGTAACAAGTTGAGGCCTCCGGAGAAGATTGTTGAGATTATTATAAACATGGTGAGAACGAAATTAATATCCTTCAAGTACAAACAAACATCCAATGTTAAACGTTTTTTGGAGGAGTGGAAGCTGAACAAGGAAGACCTTCTTGAAGATTGAAGACCATGTATCTAGTTTGTGTTTTGTACTAGAATTGGTTGTTTGTTTGGTTGTTTCTTGTTTATTCTTTAGCGGTATGCCGGTAAGAGAACTAGGAGGCATTTGCTAGCCTTCCTACTTGGTTTTAATGTTTGTTATAAAATCACCGGGGTAACCCTTTACCCAAAAAAAAGTTATTTGTAAAACGATGTTTAAGTGTAAATATGTTGTAAATGAAATATATCTAAACTGAAATGATTTAAATAACGCTACGATAGGTAATACCATAAAAGCACTTATATATAGGAAGTACCAGCGGCGTATCCACCATGCTTTTATCATATTACATGTCGTCTCGTTATGTAAATCACTTACCTAAACAAACCACCAAAATGTAATGTTCAAACCAACAGTCGCCAAGTCTAAAATGTAAATCATGTAATGTGTAAATGTAACAACCCTCATAAAAATATTCTCGACAACAAACTGTAATCAAAACCAGAAGTGCACACAATAAAACTTGTATATTCAAGCTGGAAAATTTAGCGATTAAGGAATCTTGGCATTCGACGAACCAAATCGCATAAAAATAGTCTTATTAGATTTACAATTAAAAAGGAATCATGTAAGATCAAGACGCAAACATACGCGATAAGTATCGGCACGAAAGTCGAGGAAAACGCACGATTGGACGAGAAGGGCGGCAAAGGACACGCGTCACGACACTTCGACACGTGTCAGGCCAACGTGGGACACGTGGCGACCAAAGCCAGGTCGACCATCATCGCGCCACGTGCCGGGACCATATGGGTCTGGCGCGCCACACGAGGGGACCCAAAATTAAGGTATATAAGGGCAGCAGTGGGACTCTCTCGTATCTCCGTTTCTTTTCACAACACCCCTAAACCCTAAAACTCTGCTCGTAATCAGAGTACTAACTCGAATCACTGATACGATACCCTATCCGATCGATTGAAACTGATCCAACGAATGTTTAAGTGCTGCCTGTATACGGCTATACTTTGTCATTCGTTGTGAGTTTTGATCTCGTGATTATCGTTAAAGTTGAATTGGGTTAACACGCTAATACGAGTTCCATTGTATCTAGAAATTAGAACTCATAAAGTTGTTAAGATAGAATACTTAACAGGAAAGTAAACTTAGCAATTAAGAAAACTCAATAGCTAAGAAAACTTAACAGTTAAGCAACTGATTAATCTGCTAATTAAGCTAAGTAATCGACTAAGCAAATTATCAAAGTCAAGATAAATTAATCAGTTAAGTAGTTAAGTTAGTTAATTAATTAATCAGTTAAGCAGGATTAATTAAGCTAAGCAGGATTAATTAAGCTAAGCCATTAATTAAGCTAAGCAGGATTAATTAAGCTAAGCAGGATTAATTAAGCTAAGCAAGTTATTTAGTTAAATGGTTAAGTAAACTTAATGGTTAAGTAAAACTTAATAGTTAAGAAAACTTAATAGTTAAGAAAAAACTAAATAAATAAAAACTTAATAATTAAGAAAACTTCCTAGCTAAGAAAGGAACCTACCTTACCTATAAATAGGAGCCTAGGATTTCATTCTTCCTTGCTCATTTCTTCTATTCTTCTCTCTATACGTTGGTGTTCTAACCAATAATCACCGATGCGATGTTCTGTCCGATCGATTCGGGAACCAACTAACGAATGCCAAAGTGTTGTACTTTGTCAATTTCATTAAATGAATGCCAAAGTGTTGTCTAAACAAGACTATACTTTGTGAATTTCGTTAAACGAATGCCAAAGTGCTGTCTAAACAAGACTATACTTTGTGAATTTCGTTAAAGTTCTGATCTCGTGACCATCGTTATGTTTGATTTGGTATAACACTAAAACATATTCCACTCTATTAAACTATATGTTTAACTATCAGAAAACTCCAAACTATACACTTACTACCAAACAAAATATTTAATCATCAGAAGATTCAGAACTCTAAAAGAAAGTAGATGCTTAGTTATCAAGAGGCATAGAATCAGAAGGCCTGTTAATCAAGACTGTATGCTAACAAGGTGAGTCATTCTCTTTTTATCAAAATTGTTTTCTTGAAACTCTACTTGTTTTCAAAGTTATAATTACAGGGATTGAGTCTTTGTAATCTTCAATTACTGTCGGTATGTGGGGTTTTGTATACATTACTTGATACCCGTCACCATTGGACAACGAGTTAGCCAATGGGTGATCTGACCATAGTCACAGAAACGAGTCGAGTGACAAATACCGATTTGGGGTAATTGGTTGATAGAAACAATGTAATCACCCTTAATACTGTAATTTATAACTATGCATTGTTTTGTACAAAAATGAATGAACTCACTAGTATTTCCTGCTGACCAAACCTTTTTAAAACGCGTTTCAGGTAATGACAGTAGATTGGAATAAGAGTGATGATACGACACCGAAAGGCTTAAAGAAGTGGCTTATTTTATTAATTGAATTAAATTAAGAAAACATGGTTTCATATATTCGGGTTTATCCCTTACTAAAGCTACCTCTGTAAAACATGGGTTTTATCCCATCTATTTAATAAATAAAATCTGTTGTTTTCTAAGCTCTGATATTTTTCCTAACTCACGGTCCTGATGAATATTTCCACTGCAATGTTTTTAAAATAACCACCGGTACCACTTGACTACTCGCGGCTCCCGTCCAGGGCATGGTCGGGGGCCGTGACAGAAGGTGGTATCAGAGCCACTAGTTTAAGCAATTGGGTGTTGTAATAATACCTAAACTTAAACAAAAGAGTTAGGAAATTGTTATTAACTGGTAGCAACAAGGATAGTATTTAGACTTGAACTTAAGAAAGATGCCTTAGTATAAGCTTCGAGATAAGCTAATTACTTGCATAAATAAAGTGTTATGGGTGTTGGTATGCCATGAGGATGATAACTAGAACGTTGCAAGTATGGTAAATAAGCGATAACACTTGGCCACTGTTATTTCTTATTTATTTGTCACACCTCCAAAATCCACACGCGGAGTATCACCGCTTGGAGGCGTGACATGACCAGGATCAAGCCACCAATCATATTGAACAACGTAATTAAGTAAATAAAACCAACCACAATATCATAGGTGTCCAAAAGAAAGTAACCAACTTTAAGTTATCAGCGGAAGCATAAAATATAAAACCCAAACATAAGTAGTAAGTTCATAAAGTTTAAATGTTTAACATGGAACTCAACAGTCCATGTCCCACAACGACCACTCCTCCCTGTGCAAGCTCCATAAGTACCTAACGACCTGCAAGGCATGTAAAAAGGAGTCAACAACAAAGTTGAGCGAGTTCACAGTTGGTTGTTTAGTTTTAGTAGTTTGTTTTGAAAACCATAAGTTGTTTCATAAACCACGAGTTAACCAGTATCTTTGTTTTTCCCCAAACCATATTCATAATCAGTGGGGGCTTCCCCATGTGAACCACTAGACCGTTACCATATCGACTACTGACGAAAGTAAGTTGTACCCTAAGTCAATGTCTATCATCATTGACTGTTTGCCATGATCCATTAGTACACGCCCGTCCTACCGGCACGGTGTGAGGTTTGTCAAACCTAATAGCGCTATTAACTAATGCCCCGCTCGCCATCGGCCTCGACGATTAAGTCGATATAAAATGAGGGACTTAGGTGATAGAGTTTTGGCTAGTAGTTTAAGGTTGTTGTCCTACCCAAGGAGGACGAACGTACGTATACCCAAGGAGAATACGCAGGATTTATATTGGCATCCTACCGATGGAGGATGGCAGTACATATTAGGAGGATATGCAGGTTCCGTTTTAGTTCTTTTAATATTGGCATCCTACCCATGGAGGATGGTGGTACATATCCTACCTAATGAGGATATGCAGGTTCCGTTTTAGTTCTTTAACCCATTCCCAACCACCGGGAATCCCATGCCTTAGAAGGAGTGTGAACTCACCTTTGGTTGCTCGGTTGAACTCTTAAAATAGCTAACAATCGGTGTTGGTCAATCACGTCCTAGTATGATTACCCCTTAGTTTATTAGTGACTTCAAATAAGCACGAAGTAAGTTCCTACACGCATCTATCACATAACATGCACTCACTTTAACAGTTCACGCCCATATAAACTTCCCCATCTATTACCATTCACAAGAAAGCATACAATATTGCACATAACACTTTCATTGACATATAACATGTTAGATCATCCTCAGATAACATACCCGACATTTAGACACGCAAATTACTACTTATGTCATTTCAGCTTTAACATCCAAAACTGGGCTGTTTTCGGGCATTTTAATAAAATAGTTAACTTATTCCAAAAATTCCCAAATTTTTACAGAATGTTTTAAACGATCCAATAATTATCGTGTAAAAATATCGGGATCCAATCCATTACCAATATTTTATAAAAAATCATTTAACAGACAGCAATCAGATTCGTCACTTTCTGACTGTAGTCCACGGAATAATTCATTTAAAATTCATCATAAGTCCGATTGATGAAATTCTAGTTGGAGGATTACAACGACATCAGTGGTCATCTACAGTACAAATTTCATGAGCTAATTCTATACAGATTTCAAGTTATGATGAAAAACATAACACACATTTTCTCCAGTAAAAAACACAGCTTTTGCTGCTGTACAAAACGGACCTTTATAAATAGTAAACGACCTCGAAAAAATATGATTCCAGTGCCATTTGATTCGTTTTTCGAAAATACATAATTTAGACTTCAGAAAATCAAATTTTCGATTTATAACGGTCCGTTTACAGCCAACTGAAGTTGGCTGTAAATGTTACTCAGCATGCTGTTTATTGCTTAAATGCCACTAAAACACGCACATGTGACACAACACCTTCTAACAAGTTCCATATGATGATCAACATCATATTATCAAGAAATCAACAATCAAGTGCCATGCATGTATTTAACAACATTATTTTAACAAGATTTCATCATATATCATCTTTATGTTTCAAGATTTAAGTGCAAAGTCTTTTAGTGTTCTTGTGATTCATAACAATATATATCTTTTTAACAAGCAAAATAAGAAGTACAATTTAGTAGCAAGAGGCTTACAACTAGCTCAAAGGCTAGGGAAGATCACTAGAAAAAGATGATGAAAGATGGTGAATGAATGCAAGTAAGAGAACTCCTTGATGATCCACAAGCTTCAAGCTCCAAGTGTCACCTTCTAACACTTTTTTTTTTGTTACCCCGGTAAAATTTTATTTCACACAAACCACAAAAACAAGTGAGGGCCTAACATGAACCCCCAGTTCTCAAACATGACATGCCACATTTGAGTTCAACAAAGCAAACAAATAAAACCAATCACACAGGATTAAACTATACTAAAACACATGACAAAAGACTTAGCCGCAGTCATCCTCATCCATCAATAACCCACGAGGTAAGCTCCATAATTGTAACACTCTCATCGCCTGAATTGATCTCTTAAACTTCATGGAATGTAGCTTCATCCGGACAGTGTTCAGAATCACCTCTACTAGCTGATTTTCATTCCTCTTCTTAGTAGAGAACAATCGCTGGTTTCGTTCTTGCCATACAAAATAGACTGCCACACCAACTACTAGACGACCAACAATATGAATAACCTTCTTCGAATCCGCATGCTGAAACTAAGTGATCATATATCGCGTCCCAAGAGGAGTCAATAGTTCCCATATCCACTTTATCTCGAACACCATGCCAAACCTGAGAAGCGTACAAACAATCAAAGAACAGATGCTCATGAGAATCTGGTCCGGACGTACACAAGGAGCAGCACATGAGATTAAAGTTCATATTTCCCGAAGAACACCATTTCTTCATAACATCCTGTGTCTTTAGTTTCTTGTTTATAAGCAGCCACAAGACAAACGAATGTCGAGGAATAGCTTGCGAAAACCACACTATATTGGCCCAAGGAACCGAATTCTGAATAAGCCGAATCTCCTCCCAAACCATCGAAGTTCCCATAGTCTACAACTGAGCCCGAACTGGATCTCCACACCACCCTATCCTGCATATTAGGATTCAAGTTAATAGCCCTCATGTTTTGTAAAACCGGAAATCGCTGAACCCACACATTCGGCCACCTCCATCCTCCAAATTCCCACAACTCAGCCACCTTAGTTTGCATACCAAACCCAGTATTAGCTATCATCCTAGGAGTCAAAAAGGAAATCAACGGACAAGCATCATCCCAGATATCAAACCACGCTAGAGTTTCATTACCATCACCAATTTCCGTCCATATATGCTTACGAATAATTGGGCGAAGTTGCAACATTTTCCTCCAGCTCCATGCCACATTATTTCTGACCGGAACATCCCAGAAACTCCTATCACGTAAATGATACAAATGAATCCATTTAACCCCACAAGGATTCTCTACATGTTAGGATACTCCACACATGCGAGACCATAAGAGCATTATTCATATCCAAAACTCTATGAATACCCAAACCTCCTTCCTGTTTCGGAAAACAAACTTTACTCCACTTAACTTTAGCTTTTCCTCTAATACTATTGACCTGAGCCCAAAGGAAACGCCTCATTTTTTCCTCTAACTCCATAATAACACGCTTTGGTAATATAAAGACCGAAGCCCAGTAAATATGCATAGATGATAACACTGACCGGATTAGCTGGAGCCGCCCTGCAAAGGACAAACTCTTCGCTTTCCAATCTGTAATTTTTGCCTCCATGTTCTCAACAATCCGCTTGCAATCATTGTACACGAGCCTTGATGTAATGAGAGGAACCCCTAGATATCGAACTGGCAGGGTACCCCTCTTCGAACGACATGAAGCTACGGATGAGACCCTTAACACTATTCGAGACACTAGCAAAGTAAACAGTACTTTTGGTCATGCTTGGAACCAACCCCGACATATTCTTGAAAAGATTTAAAGAATCCATAATGACCTTAGCCGAATTCTTATCCCCTCGCGCAAACATAAAGAGATCATCAGCAAAACACAAATTTATAATCCTTTGCTTTTCACATTTATTGTGAAATCTGAACTCCAAAGACAAGTCAACTTGTTTTTGCAAGATTAAGGTAAGAATCTCCATAACCAACGTAAAAAGGTACGGAGATATCGGATCACCCTGCTGCAACCCCCTTTTTCCTTTAAAATAACCATAGAGTACCATTCAATCCCACAGAAAACGAGGTAGTTGAGACACAAACCATAATCCAAGTAACCATCTTCGAATGAAAACCGGAAACCTAGGAGTATCTGCTTCAAGAAATTCCAATCTACTGTATCATAAGCCTTCTGAATATCCACCTTAAACGCACACCTCGGAGGCCCATGATTTCGATGATAATTATGCATTAATTCCTGGGTTAGGAGGATGTTATCAGAAATCCTCCTCCCCGGAACAAAAAGCCGATTGGTTAATGTTCACAATGTCCGCCAAACCCTCTTTAATCCGATTGGTGACTATTTTGCTAATACATTTATATAATGTATTACAGCATGAAATAGGTCTATAATCCGAGATCGAATCAGGTGTATTTACCTTCGGAATCAGCGAAAGAATGGTATGATTCAACTCGCGTAAAAGTTTGCCATTAGAGAAAAAATCCTGAACAGCCGTACAAACATCCTTCCCAGTAACTTCCCAGGTTTTCTTAAAGAAAACCGAAGTGTATCCGTCAGGCCCAGGCGCTTTATTCCCAGCAATTGAGAACATAGCTCTCTTTATTTCATCTTCCGTCACCGCACGAACCATACTACTAGCTTTATGAGAAGATAATATATTCCGAAATAAATCTGGAGTTGGATTCAACGAAGTATTTCCCACAGTGCCAAAAAAATTCGAGTAATGGTCAACCATAACCTGAGGAACCGATCCCCCCTCATGCAGCGTTCCATTCCCGTCTCGAATAGAAAAAATACGGCTTCGATGATTCTTAGTTTTGACAACATTATGAAAATATCTAGAGTTCATATCCCCAACCTCAAGCCACTCAACCTTGGATTTTTGTTTTAGAAACAACCCTTCATCTCGCACCGCATCCTTGTATTGTTGAAGTAATCGGCCATGTTGACTTATCAAATCTCCATTTAGAGGGTCGCCATCAATACCAAACTGACAGTTATCTAACTCTTTTCGCAAATTTAGCACATTTTGGTGCAAATTACCTTGTTGATATAAAATTTTCCGAAGCGGAGCTTTAAGCAACTTCAACTTCCGAACAACCTGAAACATATGATACCCATCAACTTTTGTACACCAAATACGCTGAACTTCCTCCAAAAAACCACGCTTATCAGCCACTAAGTTGACAAACTTGAAGGGCTTTGGCTTTTCCCTAGAAATATCAGGCAACTTTAAGATACACGGAGCATGGTCAGAAACCCTATAAGGGTGAAAATACGCAGCTGCGTTTGGGAAAACATCTACACAATGGATGTTACACATGATACGATCAAGTTTCTTAAAGATAATCCCACTATCCTGATGTTTATTCGACCATGTATAGTGTAGGCCCGAGCTATTAATATCGAACATCTCTAGCTCATTCACACACTCCTTGAATTCTCTGTTCCCGATATGAAACGTGGAAGACCCTACACTTGTATCCTCATAAGAGAGATGCGCGTTAAAATCTCCCATCATAACCCAAGGTTTATCACTCATAAACGACCGGTGAACAAGTAAGTTTTGCCACAAATCCCTTCTTTTCTTATAATAGTTATCCGCGTATGCAAAAGAAACGAAAATAGATTTCTGATCCAGCATAAACATCACCTGAGTATGCACCACTTGATCCGTTTGAGCAAGGATCATCACATCCACAACATTAGCATCCCAACCTACCAAGATTCTAGTACCCTTGCTACATAGAGCTGTATTCGAAGCCCAGCTCCAAGATCGACAAACCTTATTACAAACCTCATAAACCTTTGAAGAGTCCACATGAGTCTCCATAATCGCACAAACATGCAAATGATTTTCCACAATGACCTGTCGAACCTCCTTCTGTTTAAGGGGGCGGTTCAACCCCCTTATATTCCACGAGGCTATGCTACCCATGGACACCACTATCTCCGGGTGTGCTTGCACCCTCAGCCCCTTGGTTCACCTGTTTCTTCTCCAAATAATTTGGAGTATCAGCCAAACGATCATCTATACCCACTTCATCCGCAATTACTTCTTCCGCATTAGTATTTTTAGATTTATCACGAATGTGTTTAGCCGTTTGAACCTGTTCCGCTCCTCTGTTATGTTGTCGATTTCCAGCATCTAAGTTGCCATCTTCAAATTCTTCACCCAGCACATGAAACGGATTGGAAGTTGCAACCTGGTTTTCGGTTTGCACCCTACCACCAGATTTGGTTTTCTGTTTTACTACCGGTCTATAGACAAACTTCTGTTTCTGATTATATGCACACCCGGATTACTTCCTTTCCTAACCTTTTTAGCATCCTGAAAAACCTCTTGATCTTTAACAGTCGGTTCAGCACCCACTTTAGCACTCTTTGGACATGATGTATCATCATGCCCAAACACACAGCAAGAAGAACATCTCAACGGAACCCAGTCATATTCCACTTTAATTTCTGCCTTTGAAAATCCTTTTCCATCTAGCAATGGAATAGCCATGGTGATGCTCTTTTTTAATTCCATACTCGCATGAACATCAGTCAAAGCTCTAGCAAAACTACTTCTACCCCATGATTCAGCACACATTGTCGCCGTGTACGAATCCAGCATCTTTGGTGTCCCTAACTTCGAAGCTACAAGACTTAGGCCATCCTCTGTAAACGCTGCCAACGGAATATCATGCATCTTGACCCAAACCGGAACAATTGTTATATCCTCCTTCTCTACTGTAACAGTGGGTGACCATTCCTTCAGTATTATCGGCACACTCCTTATCATCCAAGGGCCATCTTCTAACAATTGATCAATTCCGTTTTTTGTCTTAAACTTGAAGAAAAAGAATCCCTTAGCATTCATCATCATTTTCGTTAACCCATACTTTACCCAATTCTTTTTAGCAAAATAATCAACCACTTGAAAAGCAAGCCTCTTTCCCAGAAAATACCCATATAACGTATGAACATACCTCTTCGAAACCTGCTTAACCGATGATAACGGGATGACAACGTCAGCCCCTTCAACAGTTTCATCCGATTCCAGAGTTCGAAAATTTACCTTAACCCCCGTCTTCTTCCGTTGAACCACATTAGCAAAAGAGAGAGTTTCGTGACCCTTATCATCCGTATTGTTCTTTTGATTCCTTGACGACGACTCCCCAGTTGTGGTAAAAATTAATTCACTATCCTGAATCCCCATATCCGATAACCGCGAGTTCAGATTAGTGGATTTACCAGCACACATATTTTCCACAGGTTTAGAAATACTTGTCAAACCATCCAAGATCGATGCATTCGACGTAGAATACATACCTCTCCTCGACAGCAATGGGTTTCCCTTCAATATTAGTTACACGTAATCCAATCCCACGTACTGGTGTTGTTCCAGGTGTAGACTCCAGTTCCTCAACCACAGGTTCATTCATGTTATCAGTTTTATCAGGCGGTAAAGGGTACCCATCTTGATCAACTAAAAACGGCTTCATCTGACTAATCGGGATATTACTCCCTTGAACCGAAGAAGACGTGAACGGCGGCTTGTTACGACCAGCATGCACATCCCCCTTCGATTTCTTACGTTCATCCATACTAAAGAAACTCAACTCTCTCCAAGAACAAACTGCAAACAACCATGCACGAAAACCTGAAACCTAGCCGGACCAAGAACAGAAAAAGAAAGCGAAACCCTAATATAGCAAAAACCCTAATCCAACAATCATCACGAAATCAAATAGCGAGTCCGATCAATCAAGGTTACTGCCTCACCAGTAGGACCGAAAGACCCAAAACTCTATTCAATCAGATCTGATTATTAGACTAAGGCCGGCGATGAAGATGAAAATCCAGAATTGAAACGATCAGAAGATGCTAACGAGTTCGTTACAATTGTTTGATAAATCAAACACTGATCACAGACTGTTATACATCAAAATCACGAAGGAATCAAGGATTCAGAGATGAAAAAAATCGCCAGCTAGAGAGAGAGCATTACGGCTGACCAACACCTTCTAACACTTGAATCAGGCTTGAACATGGATGGATGTGGTGGTTGTATGGTGGTGGCGGCACAAACAAGGTCGAGAGGAAGAGAGAGAGTATGAGGGAGTGGGGTGATCTTGTGAAGTGATATGGAAATGATCTTGCAAATCTAGAATCATACTTATAAGATCTCTACTCCATATCTTGGCTACTCAAACAAGCAATATCTAAATAAGATATCAAATGAAATCTTAGGAAGTATGGTGTGATCTTGGTGAGGTCCCTTGGACCGTAAATGGCATGGGGGGGGGGGGGGGGGGTTAAATGAAAGTTTTAATGGTAAGTTGGTAAATAATAGTTCAAATTCAAGTATAAGGTTACATGTTTTAGTTAGTAGATATCTAGTGGGTGTTATGGTGTACGGGGGTCATAACTAGCCAATAAATAATTAAACAATGTTTCTAGCAATATTTCGGTATCCCGGGTAATGACCGGTTGTTCGGTTAGATACCGGTTCTGTTAGGATCGGAGGCTCTCATGATTGTGTTTGTTTGTAATAAATGAACAATTGATAAACGCAATTCAATGATCGTAAATGGCATGGGGGGGTTACAAAGGAGATTAATGTCAACGTGAAGACAGTCGATAAGGTTAAAACTCGTAATTCTTTTGAGGCCCTATCGAAGATTGATGGACAGGAGTTATTGGATGAAAATGATTTGATGGGAAATGCTAATAATCCAAATGGGAAGCAAGCGAAGATAGATGATTACGGTGAGGGGTAAAAAACAGGCAATATTCCTAAGAAGATTAATACTCATGTGGATGAAGTTCTTGAATCTAACCCAACGGAGATGTCCAAATTCATGGGTAATATCCCGACTGATAGTCGGCCTGAGGGGGCAAGCACTCCGGTTCTGGAGGTTTTAATGGTTAGTGTGGCGGCTTGGAATATTAGGGGTTTAAATCGTCCCCTAAAACAAAACGAGGTCCGTTTTTTTATTGGTGAGAATCATCTTAAGGTCCGTGCCATTCTTGAGACGCATGTAAGTGTTGGTAATTTAGAGAAAGTGTGTAAGGGTGTATTCAGGAGCTGCAATTGGACATCGAATGGGGGTGTTTGTCAGCGTGGAACCAGAATCATATTGGGTTGGGATGCGGATGAGGTTCAACTTATGGTGTTATCCCAATCGGATCAGGTGATACATACACAAATTCATTTTAAAGCTGATTCTAAAGTATTTCTCTGTTCTTTTGTTTATGCTGAGAATAAGTATCAGGAGCGTAGAACTTAATGGGAGGATCTTAATAAACATAAGTGCTTAGCTCATGATAAACCTTGGGTAGTGTTGGGGGATTTTAACTCGGCTCTAAATATGGAGGATTGTTGTTCTGGCACGTCAAGTCATACCATAGGCATGAGGGAGTTTTTTGATTGTGTTCAAACTTCGGAACTTTTGGATATTAAGAGCTATGGTCTTCATTACACGTGGAATCAGAAACCACGTGAGGGGATTGGAGTCGTTAAGAAGATTGATCGTATTATGGGCAATGTGACGTTTATGGATGTGTTTTCGGATTCGTATGCTGTTTTTCAGCCAGCCCGTGTGTCAGATCACACACCTTGTGTTCTGAAAATTTCCTCTGTTACCGTTCAAAGCAGAAGCCGTTTAAGTTCCCAAATTTTTTGACATCCAAAGCGGAGTTCAGGCAACTTGTTTCTTCTGAATGGGCTAAAAGAATCCACGGTTATACCATGTTTTCGGTTGTTAAGAAGATGAGAAACCTGAAACCTTGTTTTCGTAAATTGTTGCATCAGCAAGGGAACCTTCATGATAAAGTTTGCCGGTTGCGTAGGGAGCTAGATGATATCTAGAAGCTTGTTGATGCTGATCCGTTAGATGTGGACATCCGTGATAAGGCTGCTAAATGTCTTCGTGATTTTCAGGAGGCAACATATGATGAGGAGTGTTTTTTAAAAGCAGAAATCCAAAGTAGAGTGGCTTTGTGCGGGTGATTCTAATACTTCCTATTTTCATAAATGTGTGAAAAGTAGGAATGCTAGAAACAAGATTAATTGTATTAATGATGTGCATGGAAACCGGTTTGAAGGGGAGGATGTTCATCAAGCTCTTGTAACTCACTACTCGAATTTCTTGGGCATGACTCACATGGGTACAGGAGTTGTGGATGCTGAATTGTTTACTAACACGCTTAGTCAACATTCGGCTGATCATATGATTAGACAGGTGACTCGGGAAGAGATTAAACAAGCTATGTTTAGTATTGGTGAAAATAAAGCCCCTGGCCCTGATGGGTTCACTTCGGCGTTCTTTAAGCAGGCGTGGGATATAGTGGGTGATGAGGTTACGATTGCTGTGCTTGATTTCTTTGAGAATGGTAAACTTTTAAGGCAAATCAACCATACTATTCTAGCTCTGGTTCCTAAGATGGATACTCCTAATTCGGTTCTTGACTACCGCCCTATATCGTGTTGTAATGTACTGTATAAGTGCATTAGTAAGATACTCACTGACAGAATTAAGGGATGCCTGGATAATTTGGTTAGCATAAACCAGTCGGCGTTTGTTCCAGGTAGGAAAATCTCATATAATATTCTTCTTACCCAGGAGTTGATGCACAATTATCACCTTAACAGAGGTCAGCCAAGATGCGCTTTTAAGATTGACATCCAGAAGGCGTATGATACGGTTAGCTGGTCTTTTCTTGAAACAATCTTGCTTCTTTTTGGGTTTCATCACAAAATGATTAGTTGGATTATGACATGCGTTTCTACGGTGTCTTATTCGTTAAGCATCAATGGGGAGCTTCATGGGTATTTTCCAGGGAAGCGTGGTCTTAGACAAGGAGATCCTATGTCACCTTATCTTTTCACGCTTGTTATGGAGGTTCTGACCCTTCTTCTTTGGCAAGCTGCTTCGAACACTTCGTTTAAATTTCATGCTCACTGCTCTAAGCAGAAGATAATAAACATTTCGTTTGTTGATGATTTGTTTTTGTTCTCTCATGGTGATTGCGTTTCGGTGAAGAGGTTAAAAGAGGCTCTAGATAAATTTTCGGAGATATCGGGTCTGCTTCCCAGCTTGCCTAAAAGCACAGTTTTCTTCAGTAATGTTCCTCGTTCGTTGAAAGAACAGATTCTGCACATAATGCCGTTTCAAGAGGGTTCGTTGCCTGTTCGTTACCTTGGGGTTCCTTTGATTTCAACGAGATTAGCTGCTAGAGATTGTAAAATTCTGCTCGAACGTATGGATAGGCGAATAGATAATTGGATGACTAAATCTCTGTCGTTTGCAGGGAGACTCCAGTTAATCAATTCGGTTCTTGCAGCCATGTATTCTTACTGGACTTCGGTTTTTATGCTCCCTATGAGTGTTATAAAGGAACTGGAGAAAAGATTGAGACGATTCTTATGGAATGGAGGAAAACAGGGATCGGTTCGCGCTAAAGTTGCATGGAAGGAGGTGTGTATGCCGAAAGAGGAGGGTGGTTTGGGTATTCGTAGTATATCATGGATGTTAATAAAGCTCTATTGACGTCTCATATCTGGAGTATAATTACTAAACGTCCTTCTCTTTGGGTTCAGTGGATTCACACTTACAGGTTAAAAGGTAAAAACTTTTGGGAGGTGCAGTGTCGGGGCAACATTACTTGGGGATGGCGAAAGCTTTTGTATATCCGTCCTATTGTTCGTCCTTTTATTTGGCAGTCTATTCAGAGTGGGCGACAAACCAATGCTTGGAGTGACAACTGGTGCTCCTTCAGCCCCCTTCGGTCATTTATTACTCCGAGAATCATAGCTAGCGCTGGTTTTTCTTTAAATTCATCGGTGGCGGAGCTTATTGATGAGACTGGTCATTGTCGATGGCCTCAGGCGTGGTATGATCTTTTCCCGGTTCTTATAAATATTGATAATTTTCATCTTATGCCTGGTTCGGAGGATAGATTTTGGTGGAAAGATCTGGAAGGTAACTTGCAAGTCTTTGGTTCCTGGGAGGTTTGGAATAGTTTGCGGCATAGAGATATCAAAGTTCCTTGGGTTAATTCAGTTTGGTTTACTCAATGTATTCCCAGACATTCTTTCCATTTGTGGTTGGTTATCAAGAATAAGCTGAAAACGCAAGATAGGATGGCGGTTTGGGAGGCGGGTAGTGCTACAAATTTACGGCTCATGTGTTGTCCCTTATGTAATCATGATCGTGATACTAGGGATCACCTATTTTTTCAATGTCCCTATGCTTCTGATGTT